>JAMKQA010011166.1:0-27131 GCA_024699735.1 Posidonia australis
TGGATTTTCATTTTAATTAGGGTTTTTACTTATTTATTTGGATTTTTAAGTGATTTAATTTGAATTAAGCTTAAATTAGGGTTTTTGTCTTATTTAATGGATTTTAATTTCCTTTCACTTGATTAGGGTTTAAAAATTTGATTAATTAGGGTTTTATTGAATTTTAAGTTGATTTAAGTGGATTTTAGCTGGATTAAGTGGATTAGGGTTTATTGTTAGATTTTTAAGTGGATTTAATTGGATTTTGTTTGATTAGGGTTCTTATTAGAGTTTTGTGGAATTTTAGGTGGATTTTAGCTGGATTAAGTGTTTTACTTGTTTTTTAGTAGATTTTAAATTAGATTAAGTGTTTTATCTGTTTTTCAGTGGATTTTAATGGGGTAGTGGTTTACTGGGTCACATGGACTAGTGTAGGTCTGATTGGGACCTGTGTGGACTAGGACTTTGGTGGTCGCGACCAGAGCATCAACCGGAGGAGTCTGCTGCCAAATGAGCTTAAAATCAGAATGTCTACACATTCATTTCAGCAACATTAGCCATATAGGATTATAATTATATCTCTGATAACAAATTATTGTTGAGTGATTAAGCCTTCCATTGAACTTCAACAACCGAACAGAGCAACATTGATGTTATTTTGATCACTAATTGATAAGGCAAAGGATTATACTTCTGTTAATAACCTTTATTACCATGATCTCCTCTTCCTCTCTTTCCTCTGAACTGTGAATTCTAAGATTTGTGCTCCTTTGCCGCAAGATTCACAAATGCTTCTAATTTTTAAACACCTCTGACAAGCCTTTCCTCATGAGAAAGGAGTAGTCCGACAATTTCATCATTAGTAACAGGCTCCACTCTACCATTAATTGTAGGTACTATAACATCAAATTCAAGACCGAATCCATTTAGTATTTGCAAGAATAAAGCTATCATCATCCAAAGGCTTTCTAGATGAAGCAAGATTTGCAGTATTTAACCTAGCTCTATGGACATAATCAGGCATAAACCTACCACCTTTCTTAAGAGAATTCAACTCAGATTTACACTGACATACTCGAGCATGAGACTGTACAGCAAATATTTTTCCAAAAACATACACACATCTCTAGCTGCAGTGGAAAGATCAATGATTTGAGGTCCAATTTCTTCATAAACGGATGAAACAAGTCAGCTTAAAATAAATTGATCGACGCTATTCCAGATAACAAATTTAGAATTAATGACTAGAATACCTTCTGATTTTTTAAGAAATTGAGCTAGTTTTGCTCGTGAACAATCAACAATGTCAATAAGATCATATGCATGAAGTGGAGGAGAGACCTGTGATATTGAAAGGGATGGTTCTTCTCAATAAGCTTCGTTGCGATGTTGTTGTGAATCGTAGGAGGAGGAACGCACGCTTCTCGTCGCCATCCCAAACACAATACTTCCAAGAGCAGCACCGACAACCTGACACCAACAAAAGAAGGATGGGCAGTGAAACTTGTGCTAGCACTAGCTGAATTTCCACCATCTAGAAGAACTGATGTTGATGCCATGGATTCGACAAAGAACACAAAGAATTAAAAAAAACTAACAAAAATTAGGAATAACCCAAGATTTGGGAAGAACATGGTAGCAACCCCCACTTGTGGATCGCTTGCTCGATTACCATGTTTGAACGAGGGAAAATAAAATGAAAGCAATCAACTCAATCACATAGCTGTGCTGTGCTTTTCGTGTCAATATATAAAGACCAGTAAAGAGTTGTTACAACAGAATCAACTGATTTCTGTTACAATCCATTAACCAACTGACACGTGTAAACACTAAACACATAATTAGTATAACTAACGCCCCCCATGTGTTCTTGTGCGTAGGCCGTAATGCAACCCGACCGCACCAGATGCATCAAATCACATCTCATGTTATCAAATCTATAAAAATACCAACCTAAATGGCTACGAGCCATGCAATTACAGAAAATGTAACACATTTCGTAATGCATTGTGTATATTGATGGTGTTTGTCGTTGACTATAGGTTTAGGTTGAATCGAGAAATACTTTTTCTTACGTAGTTTATTTAGAAAAAAATGACTTTTTGTTAAGTTATACTGTTTGTAGTTTTTACGAAAGTACAAAAAATTTGTTTGGTTTGTATATTTAATAAGTACTTATGAGTTAATCAAAATGCTATATTAACTTCATTGTTGCCATCGTCACTTGTCATCGTCTACCGCCCACTACCGTAGCCACTGTCCAACGTTCATCGTCTGTCGTCCATCGTCATCGCTGCCTGTCGCCAACCCCGTTTGCCGTCTATTGTCGTCGTCCACCATCTTTCGTCGCCATCATCATCTTAGATTCATGTTGTAATTAAAATCAACTTCTGAAGATATTATTGTAAAAGTTATAATTAATATTCATAGGATTTTAAAAAACTAATATCCATTAACTTTTCAAAAAGTTAGCTGTTTAATAGCTTAAAATGAACTAAAAAGCTACAATCAATTTTTTTTAGAAAAGTTCAACAAACTGATATAGTTTAAAACGTCTATTAGACAATAAATTGATGCAAAAATGTGTTTCAAATGCTACGTTAGAAGGAAATGTGCATGGAAATCATCCCAGTGACAAGTGGAACATCCAAGTGAACACTAGGAATATTTATCTCCTAGATTTCTCGCAATTACAAGCACTTGTGAATCACGTGAATATGGTAAGAAGAAATGGCCAATCCACGTCCATTTTTCAACTTATTGTCTTCTTGTAAACGGTAATTGATATATATTACACTCAAACACTTGACTATGAGAAACCACCACTAAGTGATGTAATATATATGATGTCCATGAGAGTCGAACTCCCAACCTCTCGTACAACCACAAAGAAACTTCACCACTAGATCAAGTGGCTGCAGACATTTTTCAACTTATTGTTGAGTTGATGCTTTTTTTTTTCATCAAGGACAAAAATAAATCATAATTGTATGGCATTTAAAAGAAGTTGATCACAGATGCTGGAAGGAACCTCAACAAAGTTTGAGGAGATAGAATTGAGACTTCTCGGTCTAATGGATTCCAGAGATGGCCAACCTCAAGAGTTGCCGAAGGAGCCATCTCACAGTTGTGTTGTATTGGAAATGTGGCATTCAATTTGGATTAGCTGCAGGTGTCGCGTGAGGAGGCAAGGACTTACATATAGGGTTGGAAGGCTATCTTTGTTGTATTTCCGTAGAAACAGTCAACCCTTCTTTGGATGTAGAATAAGAAAAATAGGAATAAGTGGAAAGTAGTATTAGTATTCTAATGATATTGATATTCAGTTTGGAAGTGATTTTATTTTAAAAGTGAACAAATATATATAAGGAGATATTCTGGTTTGGATGAAAAGTAGAATAAGTATCAGAATAAGTGAAAAACATGTAGATTAATAATAATCAACTTGATTATTAAGATATATATCTAGTTTAAAATATGTATACATTATATTATATATATGTATTAATTTTTAGACAAAAAATAAACACACCGTATACATACGTATATGAGAATAATTTAGCGGAATAATTTTATTCCACCTTTTCCAGAATAACTATCGTAGAATAAATAAATCATAGTAGAAATTACTAGTCCACTTTTATTCTTTTTTTTGACTTTACAGACGGAATTACTATTCCAATTCTATCTTTATTACAACCTTTATTCTAGATGCAAACATGAGCTTAAAAGACTCTTGGGGAACAGTCCACTCCTTCCTTTTAATAACTTCACAGGAAAGAGGCCAATGGGTATGGAAGTGGACGCAATGGTGTTATTCATTTGCTTCAGAGCTCCATATGCTGTCATGCTGATTAATTTCGTTGAGTAGATGCCGTTGACAGAGGCCTTCCACACAAGTTTTATCTTCTGTCAACAGCTGGTGCAGTGGTGTTGCAGGTTGTGTAGCCCGAGTAGAGATTGCTCCGAAAATTTCATGAATCAAGTTTGGGTCCCATTGGTTAATTTGTTGCTGAAATGATGGGCTCATTTACTGTCATGGGAGCAGGGGGTGATGCCGTATTTAAGAAGCTTTTGATGTGCTTGGCTTTTCAAGAGAAAAACAACACACCAAGTAGGCCAGACATAACACTGCCGTGTCTTTTTTTCCCTGCTCCATCTATTTGCATGGAAGTTCAAGTTGTCTGGTGCTCTTCATTGTCGTGGAATTTGTGTTAGTACAATTCAAAACAAAACGAAGGAAATTTCTAACATCTGATGGAGAAGAGAGTCTTAACCAGGTTGGAATAAGTTTGGTACGGCAAAAATGTGATTTCAACATTCTTAGTCTTTATTTAGCCTGATCCATTACATCCACTCTCACTACAAAATCCTACTTCTATTGTTGTTTGTGCCACATTTTTTTGTTCAGATTAAGGAGTCTGTTTGTTTGTAGATTATTAATGTAAGATTATCTGATGTGGCATGTATATATTAATTATTTATTATAAAAAGATTTAAAAAAAAAAAAAAAGCTTCTAGATTATTTAAAACATGGTTCACCTGCACATGGTAAGGTATATATATTTGCTTCCGTCCAACACCAATGAATCTAAATCTATGCTCTCCTAACATGCACTTTGTACTAGTCAGACTCGAAAACTAATGATTTCTTTGCATGCTAATGCATATGCTGACAAGGACAAGGGAAAGAACTGCACAGATGCACATGGGAGATGGCATGCACGTGTACATGTTGTTTTCTTCTCCATATTTTTCATCTCTCTTCCATGCATGAAAACGGGCTTCGAATCTTCCAACAGGAAACGCAGCAACCAACGTGCTCAATGAGAACAAGATTTTTGCTGCTTAGAACGTCGGTTGAGCCAAATGGAGAACAGCTGGGAGATGTCATAGCAATGTGGAGAACTGGAGTAGGTTACTAACGATAAGCACAAAGTTGGGTTTAAACTGCTGAACCATACAAAATGAGCTCTCTTAAATCTCCACTGACATGGCATGGTGTCCTCTCGGGCTCTCAAGGAAACAAGACACCTTCCCAGTTGCTCAAATTTGAATTCTCTCTTGGAGAAAGTAGCCAGCCTTCTTCACCACCAACCCAAAAATATGTACGAACGAACCATTGGGAAGACATCACTAATCAAGTCATGGGGTCCCATGCACGCCACAGCAAATGTCCCTGACATGTTTACATTTATTTCTCTAACAAAATTATCCTACAGTTTGGCTTTTGTGGGGACATCTGCTTTCGCTTCCGCTGCTGCCACGTTCTTGTCCAGACTGCAGAGCTTGCCAGAGTGCAGAATCAAGGTTTATTTGCTTCCTTCCAAGTTCCAGAACACATCATAATGCCCACTTGTTATTTGGGCTTTTCATGTTACGGTTTTCACCCTACTATTTCCTGTTTTTTCATCCTATCCTACTAACTCCATTTATTTTTGTTCCCTTTGTTAGAACCCGCAGGTCACAAGATCTAAAGTTGTGGGCAATACAAATATATGGGTATAAATCCCATGCAACAAGAGAGTGTGGGAAGATCTCATGAAACACGAGAAGGATGGGTAACGAACCTGAGATCGAAGAAGTAGAAGAGGAGGCTCCCAACCACTATGGTACCTGTGTTGGTTAACTCTCCTAGTGGTTAGTTTGATGACTAGCTTATTCATTTTTTTATCTTTTTTTATTTATCTATATTACTTTAAAAATCAACAATTTTATACCTTAAAATCTTAAAGAAGTATCACTACACTTAAGATTCTGTATTCTAATGTCTTAAATACGTACCACTTGGCTTAAGGATATTGAAAGTATTTCATAACAAAGTTGGCTTCTCCCTCCCATGGAGGGAAGAAGCTCAAGTTCAAACTCAAACTCCTTAGGTTTAAAAACCCAGAAATTATTGATAACCTATTTCAAAAAAAAAAAAAAACATGTTATAAGACTTATGATTATTAAATTATCACATAACTTATAAAGGTCGACTAAGTTTAATGTAACTTATGAAGGTCAATTAAGTTTAATGCAATTAATTGTATTCATACACAAATTACAATAGGAAAATATAAATGTAAAATAATGATATAAAGTGTTAAATATTTGATATTCCATAAAAAATTACTTATATTTTTCTTTATCCCTATATTATTTAGACTCATTTTTTTCACTCTTATTTTACATCACTATTATTATTATTTAGTTTTTTAGTATTTATCATGTAAAATATGTTTTTATTTTATTATCTATAGTACTCCTTTTAAAAAAAAGGAATTGGAGTTGAAGGCAAATTAGAAGCATAACATGTGATACATCAAATTAACATGTAGCATAATGTCTTTTCATCTTCTTTTATAAAGATTTCTCTATTATATGTTATTTATTACACCATCTTATGTTCATAAAGTGAAATATTGCCTAAAGTGTTGAATATTTGACATTTCATAAAAAGTTACATATATTTTTCTTTATCCTTATATTATTTAGATTTATTTTTTCACCCGCTTTTTACAACACTATTATTATTTATTTTTTTTAATTATGTAAAATATATTTTTAGTCTATTTTCTATAGTCATTCTAAAAAAGAGAATAGGAGTTGAAGACATACTAGAAACATAACATGTAACACACTAAATTAACATCTTATGTAGCACAATATTCTTTCATCTTCTTTTACAATATTCATTATCACATCTCATGTTCATAAAGTTAAATATTTCTTCAATTTAAATTTTAATATATCTCCATTTAAGCTTGCATTTTTCTAAATAAATTATCTTATAGTTACTTTCTAATGGATAATCAAAAAAACAATCAAGACTAATATTGGAATTATTATAAGGTCTATAGAAATATGTTTGTTTATTTTAAGCTATAATTTGATTGAAAATATGTTCTTCTTAGAAACATGAAACTCCTCGTATCAATAATATGTTAGTACTTTTTAACTCCCTACTAATAAATCATATGACTTCTCATGTAAACTCTAATCCATATCACTTAGATTCTTTAATACTTCTTAGAAGAAATATATTTAAAAAATTATTAACTATGGACTAATAACGTTAATATTAAATAATATTTTGAAGTCTTTAACTTTTAGTCATTTAGTTTTGTAAGTTTCACAAAAGTTTTTTTTTCAAATAAATGAATAATTAATGTAAAGTGCAATAACATTGCTATATCTTCATATTACATTTGAAAATGTGTTTGTAAAAATTACAAATGAACAAAATAGAAAATAACATTTCATAATTTATATTTTACATTTCTATTATTAGACATGTATAATTGATACGTACGTGTTTAGTTTACTGGTAAAAATAAATGGGCGAGTTTAGACTAACCCACTCTGTTTTTCATCCTCGTTTGATATCTTTTTAGTTCAACAACTTAGCAAAACTCTGTTTATGTACTAAATTTTGTGAATATGCTTTTTATACATTTGTGCTGGAATGATTGAGACCTTATCAAGAGTCTTCAGAATTAGCAAAATTAGATGTTAAAAGGGAAAAGAGAAAACTAGTACAGATCTTGGTTTTACGGACCCTTTTCTGGTTAAATATGAACCAGTGAGCACAATTTCGTTGGTTCCCTAGTAAATTTATTGGTAAGGTATGGTAGTTCAATTTCCAGCTGATTATTATTACTTCACTTCAGTTTTAACTTGTTGCATTTCATGCTAACATAATAGCCATACTCGACTTGTAATAGAATCCTTTGCTTTCTCCCTCAGTTTGTTCTTTGCAAAATACAGCTAAAGCTTCTGACTAGCAAACCAATATTGAACGGATAGACATTTAGCGATGCATTTGGTGATGTTTAAGAAAACATTCTTTTGCAACACAAAAGTTATAAACACTAACAACAGGGAATAAAATTATAATGCAGAGAATGCTGATCACTTGACCTAAAAATGTGGATGCATTTCAATTGTTACACTGGAGGTGGGGGCAAGTCCAGCAGGAGCCAGAACCCTAAACATTCCTCAGAATCTAATGTCTCTTGGATTGCAAGAAAATGCAAACCCCCACAAGCCTTCTTTGCAGCTTCCCAGGCTTCTGCCTCCTTTGTTGATGCCTCGCTCTTCCTGTAGGTAGCATATATGTACCTTGTTGAAACCCCAACCGACAGAATCAGGCAAGCTCGCGACATGTCCACTTCCACTGAACAAACCTCCAACCCATTCATCCAAGCTGGCCATTGCAAAACATTTGCATCTTAGAGAAGCAGCATAATGACAAGAGTTCATTGCCTATCTGTTAAAAATTAGCAAACATCTTCCTATTTGCTTCATGTAGGTACACCTTTTGTTTGTGACATAGCTGTCTTTTCTTAAAATTACAAAACCGATGTTCCTAGATGAATTTTGTAGTCTGTACTACTGGCCAGTTGCACCCAATAGAAGGCTAAGAACCAGTTACCACATGATCTTCAATTATTTATTGTAATAAAGATTAATGTATAACAGCAAGCGGTTTGCAACAGTGATATCCATATCATAAAATGACAGCAGAATCACCAGGCTTGCACAATTAAAGCTACATGTATCATCATTCTTAATATTAATCCAGAATTATATTTTAAATGACATAGTTGAGAAGATATTATCAAATTGTATTTCCAAATTGTAATTGTGTAACTTAAACATACACATGAGTACAGGAGGCCAATACATGTACACAATTTAAAGTATGAATTTCATGCATACTCACAAACACATGTAGTTGTTTTGTCATAACAGTAATAAGTTGAAATGTTGAATGGAACCAATTCTTTTCTGCTTTTTTGCCAAGCCATGAAACTTCCTGGGATAACATTTACAGCAGACAAGCATATGCATACAAACTTGCTAAGAATCTATCAAATTCCAAATCAATTTTTGATTACGTACCTGCAAGAGGCTTTGCACGTGAAGATGCCACAGCAAGTCCTGGAACTAATATCTTGTCTTCGATCTCAATGCCCAAAAGATCTAGATCCAGATTTCCACCAAAAGCATACTTCTTTTCTAAAAATGAGACTTCCTCCTGAACAGCTGGAAAATCAAAACCAAATTGTCCATATATATTCTCCTTTATAATGCTACGAGTATACCTTGATAAGTGATGATTGAAAAAGCAGAACATCTATACATCTATCTGAAAAATGACTGATTAATAGAGTTTGGATTACCATAAGGTGAAATAAACTTGTTTTGGAACGAAAATTAACTTCTATCTTTCACTATTTAGAAAACAATACGAAGAAGTAACAAAATGTTGCTTAATACTTCTGCATGTTTATTGGGATGAAAACTATTTGTCATAGTGGTATAAACAATAAGTTCAATATTTTTATATATATACCCAAGCCAGAAAGTTATTCCAGGTTTTGTTATGAACATATACCAAACCCTAGGTTATTTTGTGGAGTGAGGAAGATATATAAATTTCCTATTGTAAATCACTAGCCATGACTGGATTTGCTATGCTCCATTACATAGGCTTCACCCGAGCTGCAAGACCACTTGTCAACTGAAATAGTGTAGCTTGCTACCAGCTTCACATGGTTCTTCCATATCAATTTCCAAATGGTAGGACTTGGCAAGCCAATCAAAGAAGAAAATCTTTAGTACAGTGCAGAAACCAATTATTGTCCGAACCTCACTAGTTTTGATCTCATTTCTATCATAACAAAAGCTGTAAACACATAAGAATTCTAATTTGCTTATCTCTTGTCTAGAGAAGACAAGACTGTCTTCTTTAGATTGAAACTAGTTAAGGATCAATAGACCATAAAGTGTAGGAATAGATAACTATGACATGCACTTATATTTTTGTTTCCCTACACGGTTATGTGTTTGCTTTCACATATATGCCGTTAAAATTTCGTAATGATAACAAACATGACACTCCAGTAATATTGAAAAGTTCGTGTTAAAATATAGAAATACTCATTAAAAACATGAAACATAGCAATTTTTTTCTGATTCTTTCTATTCCAAGTGAAAAAAGGTTATACATAGAGACTGTTCAGGCTTCAAATATATAAACACTCAATTTCTAGATACAACTACAATTCATACAACTGCTACTTTAAGGTAAAACATAAGCTTACAACACACACCTGAGAAAGGCAATTGGACAAAAGCCCATTTCTCGCCAAACAAGTTATCAGGAAGTTCCATGGGAAAAGGATTGTCTAATGCTAGAAGTGGCTTGGATCCTTTCTGGAAACCTGGATGACGCATATATACAGTCTCATATCGCTCTTCCAGCCATAGTAGCAAGGAGACACACTGTCAATTGACTAGCATACATCAGAGAAAAGGGCTTTTTTTTTTAATACACCAAAGTTCTTCAACAAAGAGGTAAAATATGAGCAATATGCAAGTTCTTATACTTTTCCCATAAAAAAATGAATTGACATGAAAAGCTGCTGGGATCCCAGAAACTGATTTCTTGCAAGAATATATTAGTACCAATCAACAACATTTTATTGTGCTCATTTGAATACCAAGGATTGAGTGAGCAGAAAAAGGAAAAGGGAACAAAAGGCAAGAATTGAAGTAACTTGTTAACTATTCCTTGCATGAACAAAAGAAAGAAAGATGTTGGGTATAACAAAATCATAATAGGTACTCTATTACAGACCTAATCTGTTTCACTTATTAGTAGAATGCTACACAATAGAAAATACAGGAGCATATATAAGCTGATGAGCATGAGGGAAAGTAACCAAGGAAACAAGTTGCTACTTTTTATCCTCATTTAATTTTCAATTCCTTTACATATTAATTATAATTCCTTACATATACTATGCATTCATATAGTATGCTAGACAGATATTCTTTTCTTTCCTTTACTGTTTTAGATGTATTACATGCTAGACAAGCCTTGGTTTGGGATTTATTCATTTTATGAATCTGTCCTCCCTTGACCTTAATAACCTATATTACCTTAGGCCATAAAATGTTGGCAACAGCTAAGAAGATGTTGGTATAACCTTCGAACTTTGCTTTATGATACAAAATGGGGCACTGTTGCTTGAAGAATCATGCTAAAATATCTTTTCTTAAGAAATTCTGTGAAATTATGCTAAAATTTTGAGTTATAATAGGAAAGCAACTGCACTCTTGGAAAGAATTTGTTGACTAAGGGTAATGCGACAATGATGGTTAATCTCTACATGAACAATCCACCTAAGAAACGAGTTGAGCTCTTCCCTCTTAGATGGGCAAAATGATCAGGGATCACAGGGAAGCTACACTTGTACATGGTGAACCAATGTTATCAGCATCAACAAATCACATTGCATTGGAAATCAGCCAAGTATGTTGTTAGCAGACCAACTCAACGTATTTTAGAATGGTCTTGTTCTCAACATTTACCAGTAACTCAGGCTTGGGGGTAATCCTAGTAGCCTAATTTAGCTTCATGCTAAGCAAGGTTTGGATTGAAAAAATTTATTTGTAGACCAAGTACACCAAGCATGGTCTGTTAGAAACTGATCATGATGCTCTAATGGATGATTGTGACAATGCAAATTTCATCATCTCCACATCTACTCTAACCCAATATACTGAACTTTCTTCTCTATGAGAGACAAGAAAATATGTGTTTTATCCTTCTAATGAGCATGAGAGTACATATAAATAGGGATTATCAAACATCTTAGGATAAGTAGATATCCAATAACCCATTTAACTAACAAGATCCTAATACATCACATAACTCTGACTCTAACACTCTCCCTTAAGTTGCATACCCAGCTTGGTATATAGAGTTCCAAATACACCTACATTCAAACCCTTTTATGAAGATGTCAGTAAGTTGCTCCGAGGATTGAACATACAATGTAAAAATAACATAATGATAATCAACCTCTACATATTCCGTGCACTCATAAAAGGTAGGATTATTAGTAATAAATATAACAGTCTGGTTATCACAATACATAAACATGGACATCTCAATAAAAAAATCAAGCTCCACCAAGAGTGACTTGATCTATATCATCTTGCATGCTATCTATGCCATAGACCTATAATTTGCCTCTCCACTAAATCTGGAAACCACATTCTGCTTCTTGTTACGTCACGTAACTAGATTATCTCCCACATATGTACAGAAGTCTGATGTAGAGTTCCTATCGCCCTTATCTTCAGCATAACCTAAGCCTAAACAGGCCTCAACTTGCAAGTAGCCACTTCTCTTGTAAACCAAACATTTTCCTAATCTATCCTTGACATAGGACAAAACACACAAGACTCTACACCAATATATTCTCTTAGGCTCATGCATGAATTAGCTGAGTAGACTGACTACATATGATACGTTAGGTCAAGTGACTGTCAAGTATAAGAGTTTTCCAATCGGTCTGTACTGACCAGGATCCTCTAACAATTCTGAAACAGTGTCCCATCAGGGTGGTGTCTGCTCAATAGGTGTATTTTCTGGCTTGCAGCCCAAAAGTCTTATTTCCTAAAGAAAATCAAGAACAAAGTTACTCTGAGACAATGTCATCCTTCCTTTTGCATAAGCAAACTCAATGTTCAAATAATACCACGATTTCTCCATATTTTTAGTAACAAAGTGTGCACTAAGGTATTCATTCGTCTCTTAAATGCTTACTGCATCACTACCTATCAACAAAATATCATTAACATAAATTACTAAAAACATACACCCACTGGTAATCCTCCTTTACAATGACCACTTGACTAAACTTCTCAAATCAAGTTCTGAAACTCTATTTTAGACCATAGATAGTCTTCTTAAGTCTACATACTTTGTCCTCTCCTTGAGTAACATACTTTAAAGGTTGCTTTATAAGTATAAGTTTTGACAAATCGTCATACAAGAAGACATTCTTCACATCCAATTGGTATATGTCTCATGAGTGATTGACAACAATGGACAAAATAACTCTGATAAAATTCAATCGGGCAACTGATGAAAAAGTCTCTGTATAGTCGACACTATATGTCTAAGTAAAGTCTTTAGCCATCAATCGAGCTTTGTACCTATCAACTATCCCATCTAGCTTGTGCTTTATGGTGTAAATCAATCTGCAGATGACTATGGTTGCTTCAACAAGATGGATCGCCAACTCTCATGTGCCACAAGACCTTAATACTGCTATTTTCTCATCCATGGTTGCCTTCCTATGAGGGATTAGTAAGGTTTCTTGACAATTCCTGGGAACAAACTCAAAAGAAATGAACAAAGTAAAATTACAAAAAGACGGATGAAGAAAGTCATATGAAACAAAATTAGAAATAGAATGAGCAGTGCTAGAACATGTACCCTTGCATAGTACAATTGAAAGGTCGAAACTAGTGGAAGGTTGATTTACATCTGCGAAGAAGGACAATTCTGTCAAAAAAGGAGGACGTACTTGCTGACGGAGATGATATACCTGCAAACAACATGACAACTCCTTGTCTACAATGAGATATTCATTGTCACGCACGACAAATGGCTCAACTAGAGATGATAAAGGGAGACACTCGATTTCAAATGTAGGACCATCAAAGTACGACTAAGTGACATCAACTAAGACAAAATACTGTCTGGTGGGAGAATGAAAACATCAATAACCCCACTGAGTCCTAGAGTAATCCACAAACACACACTTTATCGACTTAGAAGATAACTTGTCAAGTCCAAAAGAGAGATCCTAGACAAAGACAGCACACCTAAAAACCCTAGGAGTTAAAAGGAAAAGGGTTAGCATTTGGTCGAAGACGCGTAGGAGGAACCATACCTTCTAGGATCAAAAGGCATCTTATTTATGAGATAGAATGTGGTAAAGGTAACATCAGACTACAAGTATTTTGGAACACGCATTTGCAGCAAAATGGTACATGTGACATATAAAATTTTGAGGACATCAAGGACTTAACTACGATCATTAAGTCAATAGATCCAAGGCGTACATGAAAAATCATCAATAAAAATAAAATAATAACAATAACCAGACACAGATTGGACTTTACTAGGACCCTAGATATCACAATAAATTAACTCAAACAAACATTGACTCAACACAAGACGTAGGCACCTAAAAGTAGCACAATGATGCTTAAATAACTCACAAGACTCACAATTAAACGTAGAAACAAAAAACCAGGGTAGCATTTATTGCAGCTTCCTCTAAAAAGGATAACTTAACCAGCAGTGCCACAGAATGGAAGGCTCTACAGTGGATGTCACATATGTCAATCTTTAAAGTATGTCATTACAAACTAGTAGGTACACACCATGTCCTCGTTCACAGTCAAAATCAATCCTCCTTCCTGTAAACGAGTAAAAAGAAAATTTATACCTAACATATGAGAGGAGGCACCTGAGTCAATGATGTAGGAACAGTCCCTAAAGGCAACAAGGACACTAGTATCTAAGGAAGTAGCATGAGATACTGTGGTAGGGGACTCAGTAGCCTGTAGCTGTAGAAGTCGCTCATAGTCAGCCTAAGAGACAGTCATAATGAGCTTAATGCTAGATGATATGGATGGTGAAGTCACTGTAGTGACATGTGCCATCAGTGGTCGGTCAATTTTGTGTCAGCACCTAACATGCCTCAACCATCTACAATACGTGCAATAAAGTCGACCATCAATGTCTGCACACCCCCCACACCCCCTTCAAGAAGTATTATGCCTACGATAATGAGTAGTTGTCATAGAGAACTTATCTGACAAAGGGGTAGGGGTGACTGTGGAGATCTGTAGAATCTTAACAAAAGTAGTCTGCAAATTTGGAACACTATCAGCACCTAAGATCTATCCCTTAGCCTAGGACCAAAGATCTGGGTTCATACTGTATAAGTAGATCACGACAGTTAATTCCTCACGATACTGTCTCATCCGACTAATGTCGGTGGTTAGAGGCTGGTACACGTCAAATTCATCTAACAAGGCATGAAAGAGAGTGAAATGCTCTTGAACTAAATGATCACATTGACGTAATGTAAACAACTGCTCATACACCTTGATCGTAAGATGTTCTTCTCATGGCTATATATGAGTCGCAGTGTATCCCAACTTTTCTTTGTCGGATGTAGCATCATAATTCCTTGTGCAACGATGGACTCTATGTTGTTCACTAACTAGGAGACAATTACAGTATTAACAACACCAATGCTCGTATGTGGCATCCTTAGCATCAAGGGGCAACACAGTAAGATGCTTAAGTTTTCGATGAGCAGCAATGAACGTTTCAAAACTCTGTGTCCACAACAAATAAGTCTTTCCATTGAGTTTTGTTGATATGCCACTTAGACTTTTCACCAATAGCTCACAAGAGTTTATGTTTCCCAACCTTTCGGATACTCACAACAATGATATAAAGGCACAACTACAGGTGAACGAGACTTGTCCACATACAAATAGGAAATAACAGACAACAGAGTAGCCTACAACACCATCATGATTAGTGCACATGGCTACGAATGTCATTGATCACACAGGAAAGGCTGGAGTGCTTCAAAAAAGGGTAGGGAGGACTATTGGGCCTCCTAGACGACAGCGAAGGCATTGGGAAGGACCGATTGAACTTGCAATGCCAGCAGAAGCTTCGAGAAGGGCTGACTGAGGCTTGTAGTGTCGACGAAGGCATCGGGAGGAGTCGATGCAATGGGCAAAACCCTCTGGAGGAGTTAATGGACTCAATTGGGATGATTGAAGAAGTCGATAAGGTCCATGGAGGGAGCGGGGAGGATTGTCGACACCTATAAGGACGAAATGAGGTGCCAACAATGGCTGGGATGCTGACAAAGGTGGCGGTCAATGGTGGCTAGTGGTTAGGGTTGAGGTGACGGCTTGTGTTTAACCTAGTGCTTTGGTACCATGTGAGAGACAAGAAATATGTATGTTATTCTGCTAATAAGCATGAGAGTACATAGAAATAGGGATTGTCAAAACATTTTAAGATAAGTAGACATCCAATAACCCATCTAATTAACAAAACCTTAATACATAACATAACTCTAACTCATATTTACTTTTCAACATCTAAGCCCATATGCCTCATCCTTTTTTTATAGGAATGATCGTATGATAGATAGCACATGAATATTATGATAGTTGAACAAAACATAGCTCATTGACTAATAGCAATGAGGTATTTGTATTTTCTATCAAAGCGGTAGAAAGATTATAACAATGCAAATTATTTTTTGAAGGACTTGTTGCACCTAATTCCTTGTAACTTTTCAAGGATTCGTAAGAGATCCATTTGAGCCTGTTTTCAGCAATGATGCTTATTGTGACTTGTTCATGATTTTATACCAATTAGTAAATTGCTAAAATAAAAGTTTAATATCAAAACAATATTGTCAAACAAGGTTCACAACTTAGTCTCAAATAGCCAAGAGTGTCTCTGCTCATTTGTGAATAGGACCTAAGGTAGCATATGGTGGCTTATAACTACCATCTAAGCAAACTTTGCAAACATTCTTTGTGGCAAAGCCACAATCATGCTGTGAAAACCTTCAGTGTTTAGTGTTTAGGGTTTAGATGATACATCATCAAGTTGGCACTCCAAACAATTATGACAAACTTAAGTGATGCATGGTATGCTACCGCAACAAGAAGTGAACATAAAAAAATCAGTTTGACAAAGTTACTCTAGCACTAATTTTGGAAACAATTCATGCCATATGCCTTTGTGTTTAGTTTGACATTTGGAGCAATAATTTGGCTTCATATAATTTGTGGTGCAACATTTAATTAACGCCTAAATTAACATCTTAGTAAGCTGGTTTATTTGAAAAAGTGATACAGCTATGATTGCAGCTTGCCTGCAAGGAGAAGGAATCCTAATGATTCAGTACTAGAAAGTGATACAAACCATCAGCTATGTCAGGTCGCAAAAAGTCATTGTTCGGATTGATCATGGTCACTTTTGGGCACAAGGTCGATCCTGCCTGTTGCTCTACCAATTTGATTCAACCTTCTACACTAGATCCTATCTAAACAAAAATTGCCCATTCCAAGTTGGACATAAGTATGTAAAGATTTGTGCATGTAATGAGCTAATAAAAAAACACGCAACAAACATAAACAAAAAAAAAAAAAAAATCAAAATTACTTCCCCAAAATAAAAGCCACACACCCGTTTACTGGGGACTGGCTTAATCCCAAGCTCATTACAGGCTTTTGTGATGATAGTCTGCATCTGTGACCTGCAAATATCCAAGAAAAGAAAGCCCAAATTAACCATCTCAATATCAAGCTAAAAAAATGAACTGCCAAAGAGCAACCCAAACACCTGAAGAACCGAATCTTCTCTGGCAACGGCAGACCGAGAGAGTCAGCAATAGACAAGATGGCATCCTTGAGAGTAAGACTATTGATAACATTGTTGGGGAAATACTTCGTGTACTGTAAGGAAAGAGACCCATCACAGACTACAAGCTCCCACACCTTCTTCCCCCTTATATCCAAAATGGGTCTGGAGCAGAAGTCCAGCTCCCAATCCGTCACGCCCTCAGGATCAGTATCAGTGTCCAAATAACACACCTCAGACAATGGGTCCTCCTCCTCTCCTCCTTCTTCCTGAACCTTCTGCTCTTCCTTGCTAGTGGCAGGTGAGGAGATGGAGCTGGAGCAGCGGATTGGGGTAGGGGAGTGGAGCTTGTGGGATGGGACGGAGATAGGTTTGGAGAGGGGGAAAAGATGGGAAATGGGTTTTAGAGAATAGTGCTTTGGGTGCTTCATTCGAGTTGGGTTGAAGCTTAGTGTTGCCATTGGAGACTGTTCTGGGAAGACAGAGGTGGAGAAGCGAGGGAAGAGACGTTATCTTCCTAATATATATCTGCTGGGTCGGGTCAATCTCTTGCGGCAGAGCCGAAGGCCTTCTGTGGATGCTCTTGTTCCGGTTCCTTGGAGTTGGACTTCGAAGCTATTGTTATCCCCTTTACAAGGTTCCTAGATATTTTCAATGGAGTCGTGTTTAGAGTTGTGGAAAAAAATATTTCAATTAATATTTTCAATTAAACTATATGCGGATAAAAAATATTTTCAATTAATATTCTCTAATTGGCGATGCCATTGGCTAGATATCCTAATTATGCTAAGATTGTTCATTAATTTGATCTAATTTTTCGTATTATTAAAAATTATATATATTAGAGTTTAAGATGTAGAGAGTAACATCTCACAACACAAAATAGAGTTGTGAAATATCATTTTCTAACCATGGTAATATCTCCAAAGTTTTCTATGAAATATTCCTTTTGTGGTAACTTTAGTAGCAACCAAATTTATACGTGTAAAGTAAATCACAATAGACCAATTAATGTAGCTTGCTATAGTATACCAAATTCCAATAGACTACTACTTAGGATGCGTTTGGTAAAAATATGAATACTTTGATTTTATAAGAATTTAATGTGACATATAATATTAACTAAACATAATTGACATGCTAGATTCTTTACGGAATCCTATAAAGTCAACAATTCATCTTCATGTGTATTTTCAACTAATGAAATAATCAGACATGAGTTCCAACAATATATTTGATTTTGGAATGAAAAATAAATTTTAAGTCTATTATTTTTTTACATTTACAAGAAATACAATAATCATATTAAAGAATCACTATTATATACATTTCATTAAACAACCAAACAAGTTTTTTTTTAATGTACTACAATGCAAAAAAAAAAAAATCAAGATTCAGAACTTCTGTAGATTTTATACTAGAATCTTTATTCTGATCAACTTTTGGACACCCAAGCTTTTTTTTCCAAAAGCATCCTTGGTCTTCAAAATAAGAGATTGAGATGGCTTTCAACCAGACAACACCTATCTACTTAAGTTAACTCTACTGGGATATGGTTTGTGAAGATGAACTGTTCCAGCACTCTTCTCCAAGAGAAAGAAGGCTTAGATGGGTCTACCTATTGCTTTAGGACATGAAATATGAACATACAAGGACATAATAAGCTTATTTTCACTATACCGTATGGTATTTTATGTCGTTTAATGTATTATTGTTTCTCGTGCCCAAGCAAGCTATTGATTATCTTAATATCTCTTTTTTTTTCCTGAAGAACTTGCTTTTTTCTTTGAGTTGGAAATTCAGTAGAATTGATTTTGTTGACCAAGCAATGTCTGTCCATCAATTTTGATTGTTTTTCCTATGTTTCATGCACATTAAATCTCAATGTTATTTTATTGTTTATTTAAGTCATTCTCACGACTTCTGTCTCCTTTTTCTAGTTTTTTTTTTTACTAATGTCCGTGGATCCAAATTTAGTTCATCATGGCAAACTGATACAAATGTAATACATTTCAAAGATGAAGAATAGTTTGCCAAAAAATCAGCTTTTCAGAGACCAGACTAGAGGTAGGCAAAGACATTCAAATTGTCATTCTCATACATCGAAGCACATTGTTTCGCATGACATAATTGTTTTTTCATGGCATATTCAAATTGCTTCGAGTATATCTTACAGTAAATCAATTCAATTAGTTTTAAAAATAAAATTCATTACACCAATGATAAATGATTGATCTTAAACATAAAGAAGTAACAATTTCCGGTACATATAGACATCATCATCAATGTCGTTATTTTGCTTCGATCTAGTTCATCTGTCATGACATGATTGTTCTCTCATCTAGTTTACTCTTTTTTAGGAATAAGAGAAAGTACAAAAATAGGGAAAACACTCAACTATGACGTATTGAATTGTAAATTGCAATGATTTAAAAGCATCTGGTTGGCTTTCAAAAATAAATAAATCCAAACGATCAAAGACTTTTGATATGTAATCCTAAATCTAGTTGAATTTTATTTGTATTTTTGTGGTGTATTGGGCCAGCTGGGACAGGCCCATCTTATTCCAAGAAATTTTTTGTAGTTGGGTTGAAAAGAGTTGGGCTTACTGTGTCCACTGCGGGCCATGAACTCATGTCCTAATGTGTCAAGTAGCCGAAAAACAAATATGATCCCCTTCATATGAATAAGTAAATAACATAACATGGTCAATGAACACTAGTTAGGTAAGTTTTTAACGATATTATTATATCTGATAGCTCTCTAATTAGAGCATTTAACAATACCATTTTCCTTGATTTAGTATATATATCATGTCTCCACTTTTAAGGAAGTCCTGGTTCCGTCGTGCCAGCGCTGTGGTCTGTGGGTTTTACAAGGTCAATTAGGAAGCTATCATGCCATGGAGTCGGTAGTCCACTTGCTAGGAATGTGCCTTGAAATAAACGATGACATGACTTCACTTGCACAGTTTGCGCCACCCTCAAGAGAAAGGTTTTCTTTTCTTTTCCATTTTTTTAATTTATTTGAATCAACTTTCACTCAATTATTTTGCCCTGTTCCAGAGTGGACTAGTCTGTGACCGTTGCATTGCCAGGTTTGAAGCAGAGCTTGCTGAAGTTCACTCAGTTACCATGCCAGTGCCAGACTAGACTAGTCTTTGTCAATCTGAAAATATTGTTTTTCCTTTCCAGGATGAGTCTGGTGAATCTAATATCTTAGTAGGAATTCCTTCTCCCAATGCATTAGCATTGTCCTGAATATCACCCCCATCATGAGAGATCAAACATCAGATAGCACTGGCAAAATTACATGCTTCATTCCTAATGGACAACTACATTTCTTAATAAGTTGGCAGACTGGCTGCTATTCTGCTATCACTTGACCAGTGTTCTGTGCATCAACTTTTATTATCCCTCTTGCAATTGTCACAATGTTTTCCACCAAAACAACTCAAAGAAAAGATCCAGCATAAGATTAAAAAGAAAAGGGCTTCCATTGCCATAATCCTGACAAGAATGAAACATAAACTATAAAACACAGAAAGGTACAATTGGCAAATGACAGGAAGTCACAGAAACACAAGACTTGTTTGGACTCAATCTTCACTTACCCACCACCAAATTTCAACTTCAGAGTCACAACCACTCGCTCACTCCTTCAAGTTATTACTTCTTGGAATCTCCTTCAGTGATGTCAGGCTTGGACTCCTGCACCGGTGGAATCCCAGCATCAAGGCAACTCCTGCACCTCTTCTCCACCCACCCTTCAATGTCCTGCTCCCCACCACCACCCAAGTGCCTACCACCGCACACACGGGCGAAGATGCCGGCGAGAACAGCGACGATGGTTATGACGGCGAGGACGACCACTAGTGTCTCCATAGACCACCGTGTGCAGTGTGCCTCAGGTGGTGGTGGCGGCGGCAGGGGCGGTGGTTGGGGTAGATACAGTGGCTCCCCCATTCCCATAATGAGTAGAGGCAGGAGAAGTGTTTTGCTGTTGTGTACTCTTCTTGGTTCACTGCTGTTTGTGTTTGTGACCAAAGAAGACCGAGGACTTGAGACAGAGAGAGAGAGAGAGAGACGAGGGGATGTGGTCAATGGGACGGAGAGTGCTGGTGGACAGAAGTGGTCAGACTGACCTCGTTCCGTACTGCAAACATTTTCAGCTTTTATCTCTTGTCTTTTCTTTCCCTCTTAGATTTGCTCCTCCTGATTCTTTGCTCCGACCACTTCTACTAGGGGTAGATCAGTTCCTTTGTGACTCTTTTGCTTTGTACTCACGATCAAGTTTATTAATAAAAGTAGCTACCATTTTCACATAAATAAAAAAAAGCTTTTATCTCTTGTTTCTTGCATGTTATTGGGTGGTGATCATGTACGAATATTTCTTCTATGGTTTGAACAGATAATAAATGCAATGGTACGTATATTCACTAGCTTTTTTTATTTTAAAATGGTAGCCTAACCAATGCGTTTTTTTACCACCATATTTTCCACTGAAGTTAGAAATCCTAATGTTAACAACAACCTACCATTTAAAGAAAAACCATAGGATGCTCTATGCTGAGAGTGTTCCTGGATGAATTTTGACCTCTCAGTACTGTAGTTCTGAAGAAATATAGAAGTTGTAAAATTCAACTTCCTATAGGAGCTACCATATGTGGCACCAACACTGTCCGTTATCATTCCCTCGAACAAACACAATTGTGATAAATAAAAGATAGAGTAGTTCTACTTGAAGTGAAGTTGGTTTTGAACGGCTAGAAACTTCATAGAATATCATAATCATTTCTTTTATCTTCAATGTAGTAATGTATTACTTGTTTTATCTTCATGAGTTTTCTTTATTCGATTATTTTCATAATATTTGGATTATATCATTCTAATTTTGTGACAAATGGGATATCATAAATTTGTCATCCAACGGTCTCAAAATTTTAGTAAATGTCAACTATTGAAATCCAACATTTTACTCTACTTCTTAAAAAAAAAAAAAAAATCCAATGAGCTTAAGATTATTTAGAATATGTGATAGATAAAATAACGTAATTAAGATTCTTTATATCACTCTAAACATGCATGTTTGCATGAATGCCATATGTGCAGCCCACACGCATTATTGGTTATCTTGCCATTGCTTTTACCATTAAAGCTGGACGTGAAATATCTAACAAGCGCTTGTTGTAAGATTATGTTGCTTTGGAACGTTTTGGCTTGTATGAATAACTTCTTTTGGCATTATTTGAAAGATTTGTCTATAACTTGGGCTCAATGTGTTGGGTATGTGGAATTTGATTATGCTTAAAAAAAAATTTAAGGTTATATATGTAATTTCATATACTCAGATATTCTAGACCTCTTCTATATAAAAGGGTTTTCTGTAACATATATCTTTGAAAAAGATAAGAATAAGAATCCTAGTACGATCGTGAACGTAGGTAACTTATCGAATCACGTAAATCTTCGATTGTCTGTGTGTGTGTTTGTCTTTTTTCTTCCTTACTTTTTCTCTAGATTCTATAAGAAGATCATTTTCCCAACATACTGATGCAACTAACTTCTACTTTCGTTCGACCACCAACAAAGGATTTGACTGTCATCATAGCTTATTTTTAACTATGGTAGTGTTTAAAAAAGTTTTTCTACATCAACCTTTTGTGTTAAGCATTTTTTTCCACGATAAACGGTTCCAAAGGCGTTCTATAAACTAACTTATGAAGAAAAGTAGTGTGTAGTTTAACATTTCATTTTACTGTTTTTAAAAAATTTCATGGTCTCTAGTTTATGGAAAAGTTGTATTTTTTTACCTTGATTTTTCGATAGTATCCTTGTAATATACTCATTATTTTTAAAAAAAAACTGAAACATAATTACAATCAATGCTATCATGGAGACGAAGCCAATGCTCTCATCCTCGAGCTACATCGTTTAGATCCCAAAGGACCACATCGTTGTCTCCATGGGGATTGAGGTTGGGGTAGTCTACCTCGTCTTCCTTGCCATCGTCTTCAACCTAGGTTCGTGTCTGTAGTCGTCTTCCTTGTCGTCTCCACAAGGATCACCGTTGGGGTGCTTTACCTCGTCTTCCTCACTATCATCTCTAACTGGGGTTCATGTCCGTAGTTGTCTTCCTCACCGTCTCTACGGGAATCACTATCAGGGTGCTCTACCTCGTCTTATGCCCAAAGCTCTCCTCCTACTCCATTGAGTCTGCAATCGTCTTCCACCTCAACTTTTTTAGTTCAACTAACACTTTCTCGTTGAAGGAGAAGAGGGGTGCACGTGGAAGATTTCGAGGGTTTCATGAAGAAGAGGGTATTCTAATCCATATGTAATTAAATAAGTGCTTTTACATGTGTAAATCAAAATAACTTTTTATCCTCTTCAAAAAAATTACAAGTCTCTAGTTTAAGAAAAGGCTAACTTTTTTTAATAAACTATGTTTCAAAAAATATTTCCAAATGCAATCTAAGTTAACCACAATTTACTTGGCGTAGAAACCTAACGTTGTAAATTGATTTCCCCACATTTTCACTACCCAATCATTGAATTACAAATCCTAGTTCCTCACTTCAAATCCTATTCCGGTGAAGGGCGATCCAAGGGATTCTCTGTGGAGATCGAAGCAGTTGATCATTGAAGTTGATGGAATGACCATTATCAAAAGACAAAGTTAGAAGTATAAGTGTCTCTGGGAGGACAACAGGAGACTGAGTAAAGTAATATAGTTAGAGAAAGGAGGAAGCATAAGTTCTCTAGTAAATAAAGTTAGAAGTATAAGTGTCTACACCAATAAGTCCAAACTACAAGTGTTTTTTTAATAATGCCGTTGTATACACTTTTATATCTTTTTTTTGTTAACGGTTGAGATAGTCAGAGGAGATTTTTTTTTTTTTTTATACATGTCTCAGGATTCGAATCCAGGACTTTGTGGCGAGTTTAGAATTCTCCCAACCACTGTAACAATGAGACATTATCCAAAAATGGAGTTAAGAACACTTCTATATCAAAATTGCCTTGTTGCTATTGAATCTAGATAAAGTAATTTACAAATACAATCAGGACTCCTGATGAGGGTCGAAAAGACCTGAGATCGGCAAAATGCAAATTATGCATGAAAATGATCATATTTGCTCTCTAAGCTAGTTGTGTGAGAAAAAGTCACATCCAAGAATCCTTCGGAAATTTAGTAATATATTGAACACGATCCATTTAGCAAATATTACTCTCGGTAGATTTAAAATTTTATTTGGATCACACAAAAGTAGGAGGAGAATAAACATCGTATTATCTACTAAAAAAATAAATCTACATGTACCTAAAATTTTGTGGAAGAATATTCATTTATTAAAAGTTAACAAATCAATTGTATAAACTTTTGGAGAAAGAAAATCATTAGAACATGAGGTGGATCCAATAAGACATGGTCTCATCTAGGCCTATAAATGGGACAAGTATGAGGAGGATAAAGTCTTATACATACTGTCAATCTTTAAATTCTAACGGTTAACGAGGTAGGTATAGATCAATATTCTCTAAGTTTCTACCTTTACCCGTCCCATTACCTATGGTAGAATATAGAATGGATATGGTAAACGGATAATTAGGTAGATTTATTTTTAAGAAAAAAATAAAATACTTAAGTATACAAACGTTTATCTAATTAAATTCAAATAATACATTGAATGTAAGAATGTTTAAGTATTTAAACGTATATCATTTTAAAATAACGTGTTTGAAGACAATAACAATGATAAAAGATGAATTATCTTAAATAATACAAATTAACCTCTCCATCTTATATAACAGGTAAACGAGTGATGGGTAGTTGATAAGCCTTACCTGTACTGTATGAGAATACAGATAAAACAGATGACGGGTAAACGGATAATCAGGTAAAATAATATTTAACCCTTTCCTATATAAAATAGGATGGGTCAGGACAAGTTGTGAGCAAATACCCTCCCCATTTACAAGTCTAGACTCATCTAACACAATAAAAAAACTATCACGATATGATATCCAAATTAAAAATCTAAACCATACCTATAGATCTACAATGTCGAGAGAATCTATGGATTAAAAAATAAGTTCTTTCTAGACTTCCATCTTGACCATCTTACTTCACATAAATTCAATATTTTTTATCAACAAAAAAAAACAAGAGTAGTTTTTATAAATACCTTTTTGTTTTTACTTTATTACAACCAACCCTTTTATTTCAAAAAATAGCTCAAACACCTTTCTATTTGTAACTTATTTTAAATTCCACTGTAACGACTTCCATCAATACATTAAAAATCCAAGTCCTAATCACATGTTAGGTCCTCAATTAAAATTTCGTAACCATTAAAAGTACATTGATCAAAATAGGACCAATTCATATCCAAGAGTTCATTCAATAAATTATCAATGTTTAAGAAAAATCATATTCTCAATTTCATTTACTACAAGTGATAGTTCAAATAATATTTTACGATGCTTAACAATCCAAGGATCCTATGATATGAGGCTATATATGTGACTCCATCTTTATGCACTAAAATCAACAATCTCGCCATTAATCTACACTTGGAAAAAAACAATAAAAGAGTAAGCAACCATCAAAAAGATCATCCATTATGTACCCAAACTCATCAAGATAAGGTTCTAAGGTGGCATAGAGAAACCCAAAACATACAACTCAATTACATCAAAAATCTCAAAACAATTCTAGCTAACAAAAATTTCATCGATGAAAACTCTAAAAAACATGCTTCTCAAATATTTTTTTAAAGCCAAAACCATTTGAAAACCAAAACTACACAGTCAACAAAGCCTATCTTATTGCCTAATGTCAAATAATTGACATTAGTCATAAGCAATTGTCAAGACACACTACGTTACTAACTTACTATGATTGGGTCACCTTGCGAGGAACCCTCCTGTCTTGAATTTTGAAGAACCTTTAGCCACCATTTAGCATAAAATGTCACTAAAAGCGTGCACGTGCACATCATGTTCTGATTAAACTATAAGGTGTCTACTCTTTTCGTTGTCAAAATTTGTGCTTTACCACCTAGAGTCTTTTACACAACTCTTGGTCTCACCAATACAAATCCCAGAATGAACACAACCTTGGACTTGTGTTTGAGCACCTGAAGTCTCTCACTCGACCTTAGGTCTGGCCATACAATCTGATCTATGCCTACAGATCAAAATCAAATTTGGCTTAAAATCATTTTCAAAAGCTTTCTGTACCATTTTCTCAAATATTTTTATGAAAATTCATTTAAAATCACAACATCACTCAAAAATGACACTCTTAAGCATCACACATAACCATATCTATATGTGTATTTCAAGAAGGTTCAACACCCAAGTCACACAACCATCCACAACGAGTCATTGAACTTACAAATCTTTGTTTGTCACAACATAATTTAAAACAACTTGCATATACATAAGACACCATCAAAGCACATCACACCAAAAATCATTTTCTCGTATTCACCATCAACTCATTTCAAAACAGGATACACGAAAAAAACTACAATAAAGAAACATATATATGGGTAGCATACAACTCCAAAAAAATTTACTTAAGTTTATGAAAATATCTTTCCAACGCATCTAATTTCATTGAAATTCTTTATATTAGGCTCAAGTGATAAATAAAACAAAGTCATAGGTCCAAGAAACTGCCAGCCCGCCCGGGTAGGGTCGGGCCTCCTCTTACAACCCATGGGCCGGTACGGCCCATGGCTCGTCTGTGGGCTGGGCCGTCGGGCCGACGAGGAAGGTCGGGTTGGGTCGATCCATTGGGCTCAAAAATGAATTTTAAAAATTATATTTTTTATTAATAAAAAAATATTTAAAATACATCATTTTTTTACATA
>JAMKQA010011167.1:0-46502 GCA_024699735.1 Posidonia australis
CCAGTTTCCGGTGCGGGAATCGGAGTTCCTAGCCGCGCATCGAGATCCTAGAGGTGAGCCTGGTTATAGTCTTTATTTCTGTGATTTGTGTAATTAGGCTTGTGATGCTATTGTTTGGTAGCGTGCCCGGGTTCGGGGCGTTACAAGAAAGAACATGAATTCATGTATGCATGGAGGGAAGTGTTAATGTCGCAGAGTGAGGACACATTGTTCATGATCACTGATAGTACTTTTTTAGGTAGCATGAATTGACTGGCTCTGACTGTTCCATGCCGTCCATGTCCTCAAGGATGACAACTCTTCAGAAATAGACTTGCTTGACCAAGAATGGTCCACACCAATTGGGCCTGAACTTGCCACGATTATCAGGGAGATGTATTGCTCTCAAGACCAGGTCCCTTGGCAAAAAGCTTCTTGGTCGGACCTTCTTCTGATAAGCTTTGGCCATGTGCTTCTGATAGCATTGTGCATGATGCATAGCGCTTGCCTTCGATGCTCATCTATTAGATTCAGTTGAACAAGGCGGTCCTCAATCCATTCCACTCCTTCCAACTCTGCATCTTCTTCTTCTCCGTGTGCAGTAAGCTCAGGAAGGACTTCTTGCTGGCATGACGGCTCTGTGTCTTCAAAGGTGCACACTTTCTCAGCATTCTACCTTTGATGGTGCTTTAAAATGATCACTGTAACCCTAGTTTTCGTGTATGCACCTCTAATGATCTCTGGTTCTACTATTTCTGAACTTATATCTAGCTGTTCTACTTCTAGTAAACAAAAGCTTTCAGTTTCATGATGTTTTTGTACAGCCTGTACAACAGGTGGGCAGCTTTCCTCTGTCTGACTGATGTGAGTGTTGCTGCCCGAGTTCCCTCCTGAGCCTAACTCAGGATCTTTTTTTTTGGACCCCATTGCTCAAGTGGGTCCAAGACTGATAATACCACCTAGACCTGCCTCCCAGTTGATAGGAGATAAACTCCTCTGGTCTAGTGTTTAAGGATCTATTCTTTTCCAAGGTCATGACAGCAGATTGACCCTGTGCAACTGTCTGCTCCTTAGTGTACTCTGTCATTACTACCTTTCCCTTCCTACGCCTAAGCTCACTTTACGCATCCTCGGCCAGTATCACCAACTACTCTTGAAATAGAACTTCCATATCACTGAGCATGCTATCAACCTGTGCTACAACAGCATCTCCTTCCTTTTCATCGGAAGTGAAATCCACATAATAGGTGTTTGTAGTTCTTAACACCTTAGGCGCTAATTTTGGCTGCCTTGGCTGTAACCCCTTCAAAACTAACTACTGCTCTGATGCTATTACTGCTACATCTGCCCTCGCTAAATCCCAGACTGCAACTCGATTTGTAGAAAGACCCTCAGCTGACTCTAGAGGTGGCAATGCCAGCATAGCTATCCCTAGCGACATGGATGATGTCGAACCCATTCTGTAGTCCATAATTTGCTCCTCTTAGTAATAATCCTCTACACATATCCATTCCGGTCCATGATTGGTTTGTCCGACTAAGGCTCTGCAAGCACAGAACTCTAATTGGGATCCATCTATCCTGCACTTACAAAGTTAGTTAAATCTCGTGAAATAACGAGTTTTTGGTACTTACGACGCTTCGTGTACCCCTCTTGTGGCTTCTGCTCATATCCCAGTCCTTCAAATTCACGTCTTCTCTCTGCAGCAATTGGTTCGGTGATTCCTTGGTCATTCCGCCCGAGAGGTGCTCCCTTCTCGTATCCTTATCTCTGACATAGATTCTCGACCATCAAAAAGGGGTTGCCAAAAGCAGCCAAATGACTGGCATGCTCGAGAATCGGAATAAAATTGACTGGTTCAAAACGGTCGACACGGTAGAGCACATAGATTCTGTTTGGAGTCAAAATGGATAGTATGGAGCGACATTGAAGAGACTGCCTCAATCTTCTCCTTTTCAAGGTTTTCCGCCATCACAACGACAATGTCGTTGTTCCAGTAGAACTTAATTATACGGTGATGGGTTGAGGGGATAGCCTCATGCTTGTGGAGCCATGGGCACCTAAGCAGAAGATTGAAAGACAGCTCGAGGTTGACAACATAGAATTCGACCTCAAAACGAGCAGGACCAATGATTAAGGGAATGATCGAGATCCATAAGGCATCGTGGTGTGTGTTGTCGAATGCCATCATTCCTTTCATTGCTGGAGTAATGTCCTTCGATTTAAAGCCGACCTGACTTGTGGTTCGCAAGGTGCAGACGTTCAAACCAGCGCCATTATCTACCAAAGTGAGAGGAATGCGGAAATTTTGGTATTGCACCGTGATGAATAGGGGCTGGTTATGATTAGTCTTTGCTGAAGGAAGCTCTGAACTAGAGAAAGAAATGACCTCTGGCACAGCTATTATCCTTACCATGTTCTTTAAGGCTGATGGTTGTGTAGTTGAGGAAACATGAGCGGCCTGAAAATCCTAGAGAAATGCCTCTCGGTGTTCGGCCGAAGTATGGATTAAGTCCCAGATGGAGATGTCTGATTTGACCTTTTATAACTGGGCTGTGATGTCGGCTACAGGTGGGTCAACTTTGACAGTGGGGTTAGCTCTTGTGACTGTCTCTTCAGGGATTGGAATGGGAATATGGGTTTTTGCTTGTGTGGATGAAGTCACAGGCTGACTGGTTTTGTTTGCTAGAACAAGGGCCTTGTATACCCTTCCCGACTGCGTTACCTCAGCACACATTTCTGTGGTATAACTATAAGGCATGCGGTAAGTATCTTGTATCAAGCTGATGACCACAGGAGAATGAGCCCTCAATTCCACTGGGACTGGCAGAGTAGGTATTGGCACTTGGTGTGTTAGGTCATGCCTTGGTTTGGCTAATAGGATAATTGTTGGTGGGGTGGATTGCATGGTAGGTCTGGTAGCCGTACGCCTAGATCGGGTAGTTAACTGGATTATATTGACTATAGAGTTAGAAGCTTCAATGAAGGATTGACTCAGTTGATAGGAGAATGGTTCTGAAACATCACGGATGAGGAGAGAAGGATCAAAAGGTTCAACCTCATCCGAAGAAAGGGAATAAATTCCCGAGGTTCTGGGCACATGCTCTAGCAAAGGCCGATTGACTATGTTGCTAAGTTTGGATGCAGATGAATGAGGTGTCTGTGCAGTGGGCTTGGACTCTACCTCCTGTGTGTTAATGGTGATGACCTTACGATCAATCAAGTTCTGAATTGCTCTCCGGAGTGTATAACAGTTATTCGTAGAATGCCCCATAGTTCTATGGTAACTACAATATAAATCCACTTTAAACCAATACGGAAGTGGGTTTGGTGGTGGGCGGATTTCCGGTAGATTCAAAAGCGATGCCACCTTAGGGAACACGACACGCAGGGGCTCAACCAGAGGAGTGATGTCCCTTTTTAGAGCGTGGAGGTCGTCTTGACCCTGGGTAGCGCCCTTGCCTTGCCGGTGCAGGCTGGTAGACTAGCTCGGTGGTGGTAGTGATTTGTGATGTGCATGGTGCTCTAGGTGTAGGAGAGTAAACAACCTGATTCTGAGCTGGCGAGCTCACCATGTTGGCTGGCATAACAGGAGCTCCTACGTATGCCATAACATTCCTAGCAGGATCCTTCTTCCGACCGTAACCAGTGTTGGATCCGTTGTTGCCACCGTTGTTATTACTGGTTCTACCTAAAGCCATGTTCTGCTTTGCGAATGTTGCTAACGTAGGGAAACTTCTGCTATTTAGTGAGCTATCAACACGAGAACCATCTTTGATCAGGGATGCAAAGGTGGAAATAGGCTAGATGCTTAGCAGAGCCCCAGTGGCTGGCTGCGCCCCTCGAATTATTATTTTAGACTCTTCGTTAGAAGGTCTATCGCACTCCTGTGAAGCGAGGACTCGCCAACGTCCGACATACTCCCCAAACGGCTTGTGGGGCTTCTGCTTGGTGGCGACTAGGTCCACACACTTTGGGACCATGTCGAGGTTAAAAGAGTACTGCTCCAAAAAAGCTTGGCTTAGATCATCCCAGGTCTTTATGGTGGACATATCCAGCGATGTGAACCATTTTAGAGCTGGACTTGTAAGACTTTGCTGGAAGAGGCGAATGAGAAGTCTCTTGTCAGCCTGTAGCTGAGCGAGATCGCCATAGTACGCCCTAAGGTTTGAAATTGGGCAGCCTTTCCCATTATATTTCTCAAATTTCGGGATATGGAAGTTCGGAGGGAGTATCACCTCTAGGAAATAGCAGAGGTCTCGGAAGGAGAAAGACTGGCGGTCCCCACCCTCCACTTGTCGTAGAGCTTTCTCCAGGTCATTCATCCTGGCGAAAAGTGCATTGGGAGTTGCTACTGACATTGAATGTGTAGACAGGGCAGGTCTCACGTACGCTGTGTCTACAACACTCGTGTGCTCCTCTAGATCCTTCATCTCACCACCTAGTGCCATGGCGTGATGACCAACATACCCGTGCATGTGCACTATTTGTGGTGGTGTGCATGCTGAAGCCTGTATCTGATGTAGGGGTATAGAAATGTTATGCTGTGTTGTGCATGTTGTTGTGTGTGGGAGTAACAACTGTTGAACCGGTATGGTCAGGTTCATAGGCCGGTGTACTCCTATCAGCCCAAAAGGTGGACCACCAGTAGAGGGAGGAATATGCTGTGCATGCTGTGGTAGTGATGCTATTGGCAAAGTAGCAATGTCTGTCGTCGGGACAGTAGGAAGTTGTGGTGACAGCTGCAGTGGTGGTGTGACTGATGCAACGTGAATTGCCTGAGCAGGTGGAGCAAGATCCTCGGGAATGGGACAAACAGGTGTAGTAAGAGTGGGATCCAAAAAGAAGGCTATGTTTTGGAACTTCTGCGCAAGGGCCAGAAGTTGCTGAGATTGCACGGTGGCAGAACCATCGGTAGCAGTACCGAGGGATGGAAGAGCAAGCAGCAGGGATGTCATAGAAGGCTGGAAGTTCAAGGATGCTACGGGTTGAATTCCTACTGATGAGACAATCGTAGCCAACTATGTGTCAAGTGGAAGAGGGTCAATTGAAGGCAGGGTATCATCAGATCAAATGCCCTAGTGGTTGTCATGGTAACTGCCTCAGCTGCGTGCTCCAAACAACTGAGGGTCTGCCAGTGTCCCAAAACCGACGGATAAGGAACTCCAGGTGCCTGAAAATGGCTATCATGGAGCGAAGATGGAATGACTGATGACAAAGTAAAAGAGGGAGGAGGGGCAGAAACAGGAATCCCCTCTAGAACAGCAGGTGCAAAGGTCTCAAATGCTCGTTGCGCCATAACACTCCTTGAACGGGTAAAGATGGGGCTGCGATTGCAAGTTAGAGGATGACGCCTACAAGGAGCTATCGTTGAAAGTGATGAATAGCTCGAGAAAAGATAGTCGAGAATAGTGCCTCAAGACTGAAGTCACTGAAAGGAACTCCCAAGCTCAGACCTAGGAACTCGCACACAAAACTCTACACCTAACAAAGGAAGAGAACCTAATGTGTCAGTGAAGAAGTGAAGACAAGACAACAAAAGAAGTAAGTTAGCTATGCAATCGTTTGTGGCATGAATGGCACACATGCACATGAATGCTACTAACATGCTCTCTCTCACCATGCATGTCCCACATGGAGCGGACCATATGGGACGCACTCATGGGTTTGGGTTTTGACTCTGGTCAGAAAAGTAAGGTTCTCGTTCTAAATCTCGGCCAGAGCATAAGCAGTGAATGGGTGGTGCGTTGGTGGCCTCGTCTCCTGCAGTAGGATAGAGTTGTACCCTTTACTAGCACCGACACGACCCCAGACAAGGGGGGACAAACTAGTAACACATCCTACGCCAAAGCTATAGAATGGGCTGCTAGGATTGTCCTTTGCGAACTGTGGGTAGACCTAGAGGAGAAGATGCATGCATTATATGATCAATCATACGATATGCTTTTGTGTCATTTACTTGCGTTTTATTAAACCATAGGGATTTGTGAGCATTAGTTTCTAGTTATGCCTTATTATTTGTTCGTTTGAGTTTGTGTGTTTTATTTTAACCAGATAGGGAGGCAATCACGTCTCTACTCTCCTAATCATGGCAAATACAAATAAAGGGAAGAAAACACACAATCATGGCATCTAAAAAGTCAACCAGCAGGCAAAAGTCATAAACATGGCATGTACTGGTGTAGTGCTCACAAGTAGGTGAATAAAAGCAAGTATCGACAAAAAAAAGCATGAATTAAGTCATGTGCATGTGCGGTGGCATAGCAATAGTGTAAAAAGGCACAAGAAAAACATGTTCATTAAATATGTACAAGCAAACAGAACAAGCAAACAAGCACAATGTATATAGACCAAAGACAAGTAAGGAAACCAGAATGAAAGCTAGAATCTGGTTATCCCTAGTAGAGTCATCAGTTCCTGTGACCATGCCGGTGGAACCCTACACGGCTCTTTTTTATCGGGTATGGGGAAGCACACAAGGAGTCTCGATACGGTCACGACGAAGATGGTGAATCTGGAGAAGAAGATTAGACTCAAAAACACCAAGGAAATATGAGAAAGGATAACGAAAGGAGTCGCCACCTAGTCTTTTAATGGAAAGACGAGGAAAACCAAACACACAAGAAAACCAAGAAGCAACCAAGATGAAGAAAACATGTATGCTCCGTACCTAATAGATGAAATGCACAAATCAATGTGGGCCAGAGAAAGGGTAAGGATTCTTGTTATGCATAGGGAAGGGGTTAGGCACCCCCATGTGCCTAAGGAACTCGGTCTTTCTAGGTTTCCTACTTGCCAATGGTCTAATGGATGTGTGCTTGCCTATTCTGAATGCTCACGCTAAAAATGTCTAGAAAACATGCCAAATCAAAGAGAAGAAATGAAATAAAGGGAAAATGTTAATCCGAGGGACAAATGTAGGCATTGAGAATGCCGCTTTATTGTACACATATGGGCGATGAGAAAAATCATGAAAATTGAGAAAACTCTCGGAAAGCGTCACGTAAATCAGCAGGAACTTGAAGAAATCTGAGAAAATCAAATTGGGAAATAATGCTCATTAGGGACAATGTCAGCATTGTCAAGCCTTTTAATGTATGCCCTTAGGCGATGGAAAACCAAATCAAATAAAAAAACACGAAAATCAGGAGAAATCCGGGAAACGATGAGAAAACTAAGCTTGAATTGAGCTAGAAATGTGTGCACAATGTAAGGAAGAAAATGCGAGAAAATTTGCATGAAAAAGTACAACAAAATATGCAAAATGCATGTGAGTGTAAAAATGTGAATTCAGGGGCCTAAGTGCAGAAAACCCAAACTCTGAATGAAAACCCAAACTCTAAAAATGTGAAATTATGAAGCTAAATCATCAAAAATACATAGAAAAACACATTTCATGTAGTTTTGAGGAAATCTAGGGTCAAATGTGCAAAACTATGCACTTTTGGTAAAATTGAAGGTTCTTAGGGGTCAAAGTGCAATTTTGCCATCAAAGCATGCATCTAATGCAATTCTGTGGAAATTCAGGGTAAAATATGCAAGGAAAAAATCCATGTTGAAATCAGAAAGTTTCAGGGGCAATTCAGTAATTTTACCATAGAAAACATGCATTCAGTGTGAAATCTGTAAAGTTCAGGGGCTAAAATGCAATTTAACCAAAGAAACATGCATTCAGAAGAGTTTCAGAAAAGTTTAGGGTTCTTTATGCAAAATAGTTGGATTAAAATGCATGAAAAGAATCTCTAGGGGTTTTATCAAACTTTTAAACCTAGAAAATGTTATTAGGAAAACTTAGGGGGCACATTGCAATATTTTCAGTTAAAACTTTATTCAAATGATTTAAGAAAAATGTGTAGAGACCTAAAAGTAAGATAAAGGACCTATTTGTAACAAAACAAAACTTTTAGAAATTTAATCAAAGAAAACTTATTATTATTATTTTTAAAAGAAAAAAAAACGACCGCTACCAGCGACGGAGCCCCGCTGTCGACGACCGTCGGAGAAGCTTCCAAAATCCATCCCATGGCCTGATCCAAGATTAGACCCCATGGGAAGCAAGAAGAGAAGGAGCGGAAGAGATCCAACGGTTTGGATTAGGGATTCAATGGCGGGAGTGGGCCTCCCACCTCCCTCGCCGTCGGAGCACTCTAGCGACGGCGCCGGAGAAGAAAGGGGCTACTGGAGAGCTACGACGTGCATCTCTGAGCTCCTGGAGGCTTCGGGACATCGAGAGGAGCATTTCCCCACTTCCAAAAGTGAGAATGGGACACTTCCCCCATCCTCAAACCAAGCTCGCCGTCGGCGCGATCCTTCTCCGGTGAGCTCAACTGCGGTGGTTGTCCAAGGCACAGGGCTCGAATCGGAAGACTTTGGAGCACTGAGGGCATGTCGTGGGATGTTCTTGGAGGCTTGGAGAGGCACGGCGATGCAAGAGGCACACATCCAGTCAATGTGCACAGTCTTCTTCTCCAACTCCGGTGAAACGATGCGATTCCGGCGATCTTCTGGTGGAGGATCAGGGAGGCAGTGAAGCGACACACAAAGGGGTGGATAAGCAGGAGGGAGGCCAGGAGAAGAAGACCTAATGCTCTGGGGTCAGGGTCATGCCCTAGACCATCACCCCCACCTAAGTTGCCGGAAAACGACGAAGGTGAGGCCAAGAAGCTCGATTTTAGCCAGGGAAGGCCTCTGGCTTAATTGGAATCAATCAAGGGGGAGAGAGGAAGACCTAGGAAAGCATTTCTAATAAGAATTGAGGCCAGTAGAGTGTACCTGGTCTAGCAGTGTGCTTGGCCATCGGAGCTCGCCATAGGCCGCCAGACCTCGCCGGAGATGGCAGGAACCTCTAATTTCTCACCTCCACAAGCTTCCTCTCTCTTCCAAGAACTCTCTAGCAGCCCTAGTTGGGAGGAAGAAGGCTTGAGGAGCTCTCCTCTCAATTTTTGCAAAAAATGCCGAAAAGTCCCAAAAGTTCCAAAAGTTCATTTCTACTTGCAAAAGGGGCTATATATAGGCTTGGCTGGTTGAAGGCTAGAGTGGAAGGTGGTTATGTTTGTTGGAGAGAAGTGGGAAGTAGTTATGTTTGTTGGAGAGAGGTGGGAAGTAGTTATGTTTGTTGGAGAGAAGTGGGAGGTAGTTATGTTTGTTGGAGAGAAGTGGGAAGTAGTTATGTTTGTTTTGGTTGCTACATGAGTTTGTTAGATTAGTTAGGATGTAGTGGATGTTAGGTTGTTGAGGTTTGACTTAGAATTTGACCTAGGTTTTAAGGTTTGGATTATGGTTTTGAATTTAATTTAGGTCCTAACCTAGGGTTTAATGTTTGGATTAGGGTTTAGCCTCAGTTTTATGGTTTTATGGTATTTTAGGGTTCTGTTTTGTATTTAGGCTTTTAGAGCCCAGTTAGGGTTTCGTATGGTGCGCCAGCAAGGTGTTCCTTTCAGGTGCACCAGATTGGTGCGCCTGCATTGGTGGCTGTTGGAGTGAGGAGTGGTTGTTGGGTTTGGCCTATTTGCAAGCATATTGGGGTGTCTACAACTAGTATGTTCGCAACTTGCCTTTCCTTGGCAAAACGTCACATGCCTACTCTAGCCATTGCATGCTCATGAGTCAGGGCCCCCTTGCATTTTCAATAGCTGGGGCATGTTAGCTGCTTTCTGGTATTTTCTTTCTTTATACTAGGGGCATGTCAACTACCTTCTAGTATCTTCCTTCTAACACAAGGGGCATGTCAACCGCCTTATGGTATCTTCCCTCTGATAGTAGGGGCAAGTTATCTACCTTCTGGTATCTTCCTTCTGATACTAAGGACATGTCAGCTACCTTCTGGTATCTTCCATCTCAATACCAGTGCATGTTAGCCGCCTTCTGGTATCATCCCTATCAATACCAGGGGCATCTCATTTCCCTTCTGGTATTTTCCTTCTTGTTGACAAAGGGCATGTTGGTTGCCCAATGGTTGCTTTTTGTTCTTCTAGTCTTTAGGCTAACATCCTGAACTATCATGGGATTATATATGGTTCCTACTTGTTGACCAAGGGCATGTTTGTTGCCCTATGGTTGCTTTTTGTTCTTTTGGTCTTTAGGCTAACATGGGGTTATATATGGACTTCTACCTTATCCCTAGGTTTAGTGTTCCCCTTAAAAACCTTTTTTTCGTCAAATAATAAGTCTAAAACTTACCATACATCCTGTTTTCTCTTTTGGCTTGGCAGCAAACTGTAGAGTTTGCTAATGGCCTCCTTTCTTCCTTTTTGGCTTGGTGCTAGACTGCAGAGTCCACCGATGGCCTCCTTTTTACCTTTTTGTCTTCGCGTCGAACTAGAGAATCCATTGATCACGCCCCTTTTTCCAGTTTTACTTGGCATTAAGCTAAAAAGTCTTTCAATGACCTCCTTTTTTCCTTTACAACTTGGCGTTGGACTACAGAGTCCATCGATGGCCTCCTATTTTCCTTTTAGCTGATGTCGGACTGCAGAGTCTGTCGATGGCTTCCTTTTTTCCTTTTTGGCTTGGCATCAAATAGCAGAGTCTACTAATGGCCTCCTATTTGTCCTTTTCAGCTTTGAGCTAGACTGCATAGTCCGTTGATAGCCTCCTCTTATCTTTCTACTTGCCATTAGACTTTTGAGTCTGCCAATATTTGGTTTATCTTTCACCTTGGCGTTAGACTTTTGAGTTCACCATTGTCCTCTTATCTTTCGATTTCTCATTAGACTTCTGAGTCTGTCATTTCTCTCTTATCTTTTGACTTGGTGTTAGACTTCTGAGTCAACCAATGACCTACTCGTCTTCCAACTTGGTGCCAGGCTTCTAAGCCTGCCAAAAGCCTCCTGTCCATCGTTAGGCCTCTCACCTGTCGATACCCTATTCTTGGTCAGCTGGTAAGTCTGAAGCTTACCACTTCCCGTCACTTTTGTCGTGCCTCATTTCCCAACATGTGCATTTCAAACATGCCATGTCCCTCCTAGAGCTAATAGCCCTAACTATCCATTTGGCAAGCCCATCAAACTTGCCATACCCTTCTTCTCCTCGAGTTAATAACCCTAATTATCTTGTAATGAGTCTGTCAACTTATCATACCTCTTCCACCAGTTGGAGGGCCCATCAATCTTATCTGATGCTCCTCTTTGTGCAAGTTTCATGGTCTATGACGCCCCCTTTCAGGCTAATTAGCCATAAACATGTCACCTAGTGTTTCATAGCATGTCATCGCATTTCATGACATCTCACTGCATGTCACTACATGCCCCTATAATAGCACAACATCTCATCGCATCCCACTACATGTCACTACATATCATCGCATGATGTTACATAGGCATTACATCGCATTGCATTAGCATTTAATATCATCGCATCACATTGTCATCAGCATTGTAGCATCAGCATCAACATTGCACAGTCTGTTGGTTACCTAAGACTAACATTGCCCCTACTTCTGGCTTACATCCACATCAGGATCATGTAGAACCGCACATATCCCCAGTGGATCTTAGTGCATCAACATTTGCATCTCAGCATGCACCGCCCACATTGCATCTACATTAGCACACATCACCTGCATTTGCATCCTAGCATTGCATTGGCATTTGGCTTTCACGTCTCAATAGTGTTTTCAGCATCTTTTTTTTGCATTCGCATTTGCATTCTAGCAACAAATCATGACTTTTGATGCATCCATCGAATAAGTGACTCAACACCAACAATAAAATCCACTATCCCGTAAGCTTCAGGCAAGGTGTCATTGTCAACTCTAAGCATTGATCTGCGTTTCCTTGACCTCACTTTGGGAGGGGCATCTACAGACACCTTGATTAAATAGCCACTTGTCAGTGAATTCGTCCAGAAGAGCTTACTCCAATGGCGGAGGTACTTCCTCACATTGAAAGCCCATTTCACACCACAAACCATCCTAAAACCCTAAATCCACCCTAAACCTTAGCAAAACCACTAGTCTTAGGAGCCCAAGCCCATACAATGGTTAAACATGTAAGGAGATAGGCCCAGAATTCAGCGAACAGGTCCTGACATGGTTCTAGCATACATAGCTAGTGCACCTAGCTGGAACACATAGTTAATGCAATTGGCTAACGCAACTAAGTAGTGTGAATACCAGGCATAGTGCCCTAAGTCAGTAGCAGAATGCAAAGGATTGTTTGGTCTTTTAACTCATCGAACCACTAATTCTCCTACCCCTATTGGCTCTCATGGAACAGAGGGTGTTCCTTAACATTTGTGGACCATCACACACCTCAACCTAACCTTAATCCCAATCCAATCCATTCTATTTAATCTCCACCACTTATTCATAATTCCATTTCAAAAACCAATGACAACCCATGCATATCCACAACTATTTAAACTCCTCCACCTCATCACTGACGAGGCTATTGGTTTAATTGTTGAATTCCTGCCATCTTCTGGCCTCCTTCATCTTCAGCCACCAATCCACCATTTTTGGCGACCCACAAACCACTATAGGTCCTCCATAGCCACCCCTATCATGTCCAAGTCATTGCACCATCTCCTCCACCTGTGAGAACCCATAGCCTTACCATCCAGGCTAGCATTATCATCCCCAGCCTCTGAGCCAATACATAGCCACATCCTAGGCTAGCACCACCCTTGCTAGCCATCTACACCGCAGTGAGTGTCCCTACAACACCACTAACACCTCTAGACCTTAGAAAACCTAGCAAACACCTCCACACAGTCGTCACCCACCACACAACCTCCAACAATTGAGTTTTCGCTGCCTATGTCGTCACCAAGCCTTGACGACCCGAAGTGAGTCACCGACGCTAGGAAGAAACAACCACGCATTGTCTCAGGTAAGATCTTGTTCACCAATCATAATGAGCTCCTCCTATTGCTATGCGGTGCTTCCATAGTTTGTTTTTGTTGGCATTTTGTATGGTTTTCAGTGCTACATGCATGCTCTGTCTCTAGTGATGGGTCCATTGCTGTGTGAGACCGTCAACCAATGGGCTCAAGCCATGACACCTCTCCATATGTTTTCTTAGCATTTTGCATTGTCTTCTTCCTTTTCTTCCATCTTCCTCCACCATAGTGGCATCGAAATGGGCTCCTGTAGCTCACAACTGGTCTTCATGGCCAAAAATGACAGCGAAACCCAATGATGAGTGAGTGGATGGGTGGAGACATCCATGCATCCATGTTTACATCCAATCATCTAGACTTGTTCCTCATATCTTGTACTTTCTTTCCCATGCATAGCATTGCCCATTTGAGTCATCGTATATCCCTTGGTGCAAGGATGGAGCTCGATGGCCTTCTTATAAAGCATCTAGTGCACTTTCCAAGCCCGACTAGTTAGTGTGACTTGTAGGCACAAGTATTGGCGTAATTAGTCGGCACGAATGGTCAGCATAGACCGTAATTACAGAGCAACTCTAGAGTAAAGCACATCTTTGATTTTTGGTTCTCTAATTTGTTTTATTACATGATTTCCTCATCTATTTTCCATCCATCACATGATTTCGCCTATGTTGCATGGTTTTCCTCTGTGTTTTCTAACATCACGCATTCATCCTTAGGGCGATGATACTTACTATATGGAATTATTTTCACCAAGCGCGATGACCTTGTAGACGTCCCTAGTGGATTGTGCCAGTGCAATCTCTTGCATGAGTGCCTTTGGCCCAAAACGCATATAGATCACATGGTTTTCCACCCCACAATTTATTTCACATTGGCATGACAACAAGCATTCATCCTAGGTATAAGCAAGCATACATCTGCATTGGCCACACATGCAAACAATTAGCCAAGAATGACTGATTTGTCAACATATGGGGGTGCCTAACACCATCCCCATGCGTAACAGGAGTCCTTACCCTTTCTTTGGCACGCAATGACCTATGTGTTGCACCCGTTAGGCATAGAGCATTCATACATGTCCATTTCTATCACCTTTCCTGCATTTTCTTGCATTTGGTTTTCCTTATCTTTCGATCCCAAATAGAATAGGTGGAGACTCCCTTTCCTTATCCTTTCTTTGATTTGTTTTAGTGTTTTTGAGTCAACTGACCTTCCACGGATTCACCATCTTTGTCGTGACCTTATCGGTTTGCGAATTTGGCCTTCGCCAAAAACACGTGAGTTAGTTTTGCCAGCATGGTCACAGGTTGTTCATGTTGACCGACATGTTTGCATCTTGCCTTTCCTCGACACAGCATCGCATGCCTACTCTAAGACCATTGCACATCCTCAAGTGGTGTTTGACATTTCCTACGGTAGCTCAACTTGATACTAGGGTCATCCTTTTTACCTAGGTATCTCTTGATCTGCCCTCTAGCGTCATCCATCCTTTGATACCAAGGACATTTTAGCTACCTCTCGGTATCATCCCTCGATACTAGGGTCATCTCGACTATCCATTGGTATCATTCCCCTCTTCTTCCTAGACTGGCATCCCCAACTACCATAGGATCATCTTCAAACCTTTGCCACACATTCAAGTGTGGTATTCTAGTTACTCTCTACATCCATGGTGATAGGTCCGTGGATTTGACACTACCCCTCTTGACTAGTAGGCTCAGTAGTTTGTCACCTCTTTCGTGTCTCATCTTCCAACAAGCAAGTTTTAGACTTATTATGCCCCCTTCTCCTCAAAAAGATAGCCCTAACTATCCAATTGGCAAGCCCGTCGGAGTTGTTGTGACCATGCCAGTGGAACCGACTTTTCTGCATGCAAAGCGCACAAAAACCAATAAGGTCATGGCAAAATTGGTGAATTCGAGGAAGGATACAAGACAAAAAAACACCAAAACAAAGCAAAAAGAATAAGGAAAAAGGGAGTCACCACCTAGTCTATTTAATGAAAAGACAAGGAAAACTGAATGTGAGAAAACATGATAAAGAAGATGCTGAATGCAAATATAATGCTCTGTACCAAATGGATGCGATACAAAAGTCATTGCATGCTAGATAAAGGGTAAGGGCTCTTATTACGCATGAGGAAGGTGTGAGGCACCCCCATATGCCTAATAAATCAGACTTTTTGGCTAATTGCTCACATATGTGGTAGATCCAAATGTATGCTTGTTTATGTGATTGATGCCTAAGGATGGATAAATGCTTCATGCCATGATGAAATAATATGTCAAAGCATGTAGAGAGTGATAATTTAGATGCATGAAAATAAAAATCAAAATAGATGCGCTGCAAGTATGTGCTTTGATCAGGTAGACAGTTCTAGATCTGGCAATCTACAATAGTAGGTCATGGTACCTGGACACGAGTCCTACACGTGACCCAAAATATGTAGCAATCTGACGACGCTTTTCATTGCACAATGAGGATGTGAGATAATGCAAATGGGTAACAGACCACTATGGGAGAATGCATGATGTATGATAAGTGGCTACAAATGAGAATCATGGAACTAGGATGCAAATTCCTCTCTCTAAACCTCCCTCTACAGCAGCCAGATGTCACTATTTCTCATAGCCATGGAATCCAACCGTGAGCTCCCTGCGATGAGCCTCGTGGAGGTCGTTTGAGGTGGAAGGAAGCGAGAGGAGACGTTGAGGAATGAAATGGATGCAATGTATGGAGGAAGTGCATGATGCAACCCCCTTCCATCATCATCAATGGGCTACACCAGAGTTCAGGGCTCGGTAGGCCATGGAGGCATCATGGAGCACCGATGAATGTCCAGGGTGACTCGATAGAGAGAAAGGAAGGCAGAGGCGTACCTGAAAAGGCTACCATCATGCTCATAGGCCATTAACCTAGCACAACCTATGTGAACCCATCACCAGCATCGGAGATGAAGCGCATGCATGATGAAAAGCACTGAAAATTCAAGCAGGAAACATGCCAACTGAATGATGAGGAAACAAAGAAACCCAAGTGGAAACAACTAGACACCTTCAACAAGGGAAGAGGCTTACCTGTGTACGTCGCTGGGTTGTCCTTCTACCGTGTGGCTTGCGGCAGCATTCCTCCAAGTAGTTGGTGCTTAGCAACGATGAAGACGGCTAGTGGAGGTTGATGTGGTATTGGAGATGCTCAGGTGTGCAATGCAATGGCTAGGATGAGACTGTTTTGGTGACTTAGGGGCTAGACTGTGGTTTTGGTTGGCTAGGAATTGTGGTTTAAAGATGGCTAGCGATGGAGGAGGCCAGGTGAGGACTCCTCGTCGGCTAGCGATGACTAAAGAGTGGCTGGGATGTAAAATAGACCATGCATTTGCTAGGGAAGGCAATGCAACAGCTTACAGGCTGGAAATAGGTGGTTGTGGCTAGAGAATGTATGGCTATGGCCGAAGATCAGTGGTTGCAATGGTTGGAAATGAGAGGAGGTGGTGGCTGGGTCTCTCATCAGTAGGAATGGCTCGGAAATGGATGGGGAACTAGTAGCCAAGAGAGAGAACTTGTAGGCAGTAGGAGGTGTTTATATAGAAGGTGGGAATGTATGAAAGTCATTGATTCAAATCTGGATTAAGGAGGGATGATTGAGATTAATTTAATGATATTGGATTGGGTTAAGCATTTGGTAGAGGGGTATGATGGTCCATATATGTCAAGGAACATACCCAAATCCATGCAAGCCAATACGAAGAGGAGAATTGTTGTTCCATGTGTTAAGTTACCAATCGATCCTTTATAGTGCAACTATTGTCCCAGAGCATCCACAGTAGTCAACAACGGTACCAACATGCAAGAGTCATCCACGAGGGCAACCTGCTGGGACCATATGCATCTCACCTAGTGCAAATCTAGATGTAAGGATTCTAGGCCCATTTCATGAAAATTTGGGCCACCAAGGGTGCTAGATTTGTGGTATAGTGAGGACTAATGGTAAATGTAGGGTTTTTGGTTGGTTTTGAGGTGTTAAATGGGCTTAGGGTGTGTTAAAATGCCTTGTCGCAACTAGAGCACACTCTTCTAGAGGATTCTGTCAATAATTGCCCAGCAAAGTGGGGTTTCTACAGATGCCCCACCCTAAGCTAGGTCGAAATGGAATTGAGACGGATGCTCTAGGTTGACGAGACATCCTACTTAATGCCTACAAGAAGGTGGTGTTTGGTATGGTGGTGTTTGGTATTGGTATTGAATCACTTATTCAACCAATGCATCAAAAGTCATGACCCGTTGTTAGAATGCAAATGTGGATGCGAAAACAATGCTGAAAATGCAAGTACGAAAACATTGCTAGAATACGAAAGCCAATGTAAATGCAATGCTAGGATGCAAATGCTAGTGTGAATGGTGCGTGCGAATGCGAAAGCATTTCTTGGACGCGAATGCGAAAGCAGTGCAAGGATGTGAATGCATATGTTGCATGATAATGCATGTAGATGATGATTATTAATGCAAAAGATATATGTTGAATGCTAACGTTGGTGTGTGTTGAGACCCATTAGGGATATGCATAGCTTTGCATGATACTAATGTGAATGCTAAGTATGCAATGCTAGTGCAATGATGCAGTACATGTTGTGTGGGTGATGATTGTGCGATGTTGGGTGTGTAGTACCAAGGAAACCACACCGAACAGATAGTGTCGTGGAAGAGCCACTAGTACTCAAGTTGTGGGAGGCATGCCGAGCATGCAATGCTAATGACGTGATGATGCAAGTGAGGTGGTACTAAGGGTGATGCATGTGGTGTTGGACACACAATGCAGAACATACCAAACCGAGCAGGTTGTGTCGAGGATAGGTCACTAGCACTCAATGCTACAAAAGGCATGCCAAGCATCTTGTGTAGCATGTGAAACTAATTATACGAGGTCGAGCATGGTGTTATGAAGCTATTGGGGATGCCAATGTAATGCTGATGCGATGCTTATGTATTGCTGCATGATGCGTTGTGATAAGTTACAATGCTTACATGATTCAATGATGTGTTATGCTTGTGTAGGGACATGCAGTGATAAGTAGTGTGATGCAATGAAATGCTATAGAACGTCAGGTGACTAGTTCAAGGCTATCCAGGCTAGAAGGGGCATGATAGACCTTGAAACCTACACAAAGAGGGGCACTAAACAAGACCAGCAGACCCTCCAACTGATAGAAGGAACTTGATAAGTTGACAAACTCATTATCAAATAGTTAGGGCTATTAGCTTGAGGGGAAGTGGGGGCATGGCAAGATATTGAACTTGTCGACCAAGGAGAGACAATTGATGGATGTCATTTGAACAAATGGCAAGTCACCCAAATAGTTTGGGATATCAGTCCAAAGAAAGACAAAGGGCAACAAGAACAAATAACGAATGTCGTCTAGGTAGTTTGGGATACCAACCCAAGGAAAGGAATGTGGGATGGTTGTTCAAGAGACCCACCCAATAGATAGTTGAGGGATATCATCTCAATAGTTTGGGATACTAACCCAAGGAGAGGCATAGTAGGTCCCAAACTTGCTAGCAAGAAGATGAAGCATGAAAGAGATGAGAGGCTAGCAAGCCTATCAATCAAGCGGGGTAGTGATAGATCCACAGACTTGTCAGTAAGGATGTACAAAGCAATGGGAATACTACACCAAAAAGTGTGGTAGAGGTTCAAAGACGATCCCATGGTAGTTAGGGGTGCCAACCCAAATGCAAATGGAACAATACTGAAGGACAGCTAAGAAGCCCCTGGTATCAAGAAAGATGATAGGCTAGCGAGCTTGCTAATCAAGAGGAGGCAGTGATAAGGCTACGAACCTAACACCACGAATGCAAAAAGTAACTGGAATACTACCCCTGGTGGTGTGGCAAAGGTTTGAAGACAATCCCATAACAGTTAGCGGTGCCATCTATAATGCAAATAAGACGATGCAAAAGGGCAGCTAAGATGCCCCTAACATCGAAGATGGATGAGGCGAAAAGGAAGTGGATGGCAGATCGAGAGATGGCAAGGCAAAACAAATGCCCCTAGTATCGAGCCAAGCTGCCATAGGAAATGACGAACATTCCTTGCAGGTGTGCAATGGTTTCATTGAGGAAAGGCAAGGTACAGACAAGCTAATCGTCACAGACCTCCTAATGTGGTAGGCGGATAGGACCCAACAGGAGTAGAAAGAGAGGAAAATGAGGAAGTGGGGGTCAAGCTGTGACTGTAGGTGCACTCTGGACCACCAGACCTGACTAAAGTTGACACAAGCTGATGAAAGGGATAATGCGCACTTGCTAGACTATCCAAAGGCATGCATGTTCAGCTACCGTTCTAAGTTTAGCGCCGAAGGCAGGATAAGCTATGCTAGACTTGGTCTGGGCTGTGGGTTGCAGTCTACTTCTGACAAGCATGTCTGGATTGTGCACTATTCTACTGCTTGTTTGGCCATTGTGTTCTGGCTAGTCTGTACGTGGCTGTGCTATTGCTAGGCATTCCCTAGCAGTATTTACAAAACTTGAACTGCTATGGGGGATTGCTACCAAGTTGTTGATTCTACAAGTTTCTGTAGCCTATGCATTGACAATTGCCCATATTATATGTGTGTTTTAACCAGAAAGTAGTTGAAATGCCCCTGGTTGAAGATGCACAGTGAAGACCTGCAATGCGATGCAATACACAAGCAAAGAGGTTCAAGCAAGCAAGATAATTGGTTATGATAATAATTTAGGGGGGATTTTATTAATGCAAGCAAGTATGCTGATTGATCATGGATGATTTTTATTACTCAAGCAAGTAAAAAAAAATGCATCATTGATTAGGTGTGGTTTTTATTGTTGTTTGTTTAGCCTTAGTTAGGCTAGAAAGCTTCATGCCTACTAAATAGGAGGATGGCTTCAACTCAATGGGCCCTACCGAGACTCACAAGGCATGGGTGGCTCTCATTTGGTGAGTAGTGGTGCTCATGCTCGCTATGTTGGGTGGTGTAACCATGCCAGAACTGACTTTCGTGTGAGGGAACACACAGAAATCTAAAAGATCACGACGAAGATGAAGAATCTGAGAAAGGGCACTCGACTCAAAAACACCAAACAAAGCATGATAAGAAGGAAAATGATTAGGACAAAATGGAGTTGACACCTAATCTTTTTAAACTGAAAAGACGAGGAAAACCAGATGTACATGAAATGCTAGAATAGATGCAAATGAATGCAAATAGATGCTGAATGAATGTGTACATGCTCCATGCCTAGTGGATAAGACACAAATGGTCATTGTGGACCAAAGAAAGGGTGAGGACTCCTATTATGTATGGGAAACGTATTAAGCACCCCCACACGCCTGAGAAATCGGTCTTTCTTGGCTTTTCTCTCGCTTGTGTGTTGCCAGTGCAAATGATCATGCTGCTTGCTAAGTCTAAAATGAACGTATGCCATATTCTATACTGATGCAAATGATGTGAGAGGGGCAGAAATAATATTACTTAGGTGGGCTCAGCAACGCTTTGTGAATCCTAGACCGTCGGTCAAAACAATATGACATAGTAATCATCATTGCCCTTAATGTAAGTGTGAATGTCATGATGTATGATATGTATGAAAAACATAAGTAAGATGAAATGGATTTAAAATGACAATAATTATATGAAATAACAAATGGGTAGGTGGCATGCATGATGAATGCTGATATGTGTCAAAACATAAGTGACATGGATTTACAAAGCAAGCAAACCATGCAATGCAAGTGAGGAGACATAGATATAGGAGGCTAACTCAGAAATCAATGTATTATCAAAGAGAAAACAAGAAGACAAGATGCAAGGGGGCTCAGCCAGCTGCCTACTTTGAATTGCGCAACGTGCATAGGCCATCTGCACCTTTCTCCTACACATTCGGCATGCAGATATCAAAGACAAAACAGAGCAACAGGCTTGTCATTGCTCCAGAAGCAAGTGAATAGATGAATGATGGATGCTCGATGCATGGGAATCAAGAAGGCATGCAAGGGGACATACCTGGATACTAAGGCAAGGTCGCGGCTGGCTGGAGACTTCCACCCACCTATCTCACCATCAAATGGGTTCCACGAGCGAGCTCGCCTGAGTTCTCCAACCAGCAGGCTTGGCAAGGCTTCCCAGCTCTTCTAGTGGTCCAAGGGAGTAATGAGGATGCAAACCATTCCCCATCCTCACCAAGTCACACCGATGGCCACAAGCTTGGCTGACCATGTAGGCGACAAGGAGCATCAAATGACCATCCAGGGCGACTGAGGGAGGTCAAGAGAAGGTGAGGATGGGCCTAGACAGGGGGCGAAGGAGCTCACAGGCCGTCAGCCATTTTGAACTCTCTGGACCCATCACCAGCGATGCATGAATGCATGTGCTAACGACGTGATGATTGCTGAGGAAACATATAAAATGATGCGAGGATGCAAGGAAACATAAAGGAAACTGATAACACATAACAGAAAAGGGGATAAACCTAGGAAGCTATGTGGATTGTCCCTTTCGGCGACTGGCTCACGGCGACTATGGAAGCGAGCTTGGAGGGCTATGGTGATGTGGGTGGAAGGTTCAGTGATGAAGTGTAGGGGCTAGCAAGGTGTGTTGGTTGCTTGGGTGCAATGGAAGAGTAGTGGGGGCTCCGACTGGCAAAGGGAGATGGTTGGATGGTGTTGAGTGTATGGAATGCTCTAGCGAGAGGGGAGGCTTTACCGAGAGAGTATGGTGTGTACTCTGGCACAATGTGGTGGTCACAAAGTCAAGAAAGGTTGTAATGTATGTGGTATAGTGTGGTGACGACTAAAATATGGTGGTGGCTTGCTCAGGGACGACAAGTGCATAGTGTTGGGAGTCTAAAGAGGCCAAAGGTCCAAGAGGAAGACTCGTTGCACGTGGGTGCTAGTTATATAGAGGGAAGGAAGGTAGGTGGTTCGTTGGATTTGAATGGTTATTAAGTAAGTGGTTTGGATTAAGTTAAGGTAGGACTTGATAGGGAATGGGATTAGGTAGAGAGGCTTGATGGTCCAGGACAATCCAGCAACATGCCTAGATCCATGCCATCCAATGAGAAGAGGTGGATTGGTGGTCTACCAAGTGAAAAGACCAATCGAACCTCAGCAGCTTAAATCTCTAATCTTCCTACGCATCCTACCTGCGCATCTCACCTACACCATCAGGCCACAGTGGTTGGATGGTTGGGCCAAAGTAGGATCTACTTGGCTAGACCAGTGGCTATTACTCGATTACTAGAGCATGAAGGGCTTGGGCTTGGTATTTGGGATAGATCTATGGTAGATTAATGGTGTGTGGGTTGGAAATAGGGTATTAAGGTTGGATTTGGGGTTTTAGGCTTGGTTTTTGGGTGTCAAGTGGGTTTTGAAGTGGTGAAGTGGGTTTTGAAGTGGCAAAATGCCTCATAGCTGCTATAGTATGCTCTTTAAGAGAAACTCGCCACGAGTGGTTGCCAAAATGGCGTGTCTACAGATGCCCCTACCTAAGCTTGGTTGAGGGATGGATGGAATCAAAACCGACGCTTAGGGTTGACAAGAGACACAACGTTTGGTAGCCTACGGGATGGTAGTGTTTGCTATTGGTGTTAAGTCATTCATTTGGTGGATGCACCAAATGTCATGACCAATGGCCAGAACGCAAATGCAGGTGCTGTAATGATGCTGAAGATGCGAGTATGGAAACAATGGCGAAAACACGGATGAGATGCCAAAACAAGTGCGAACACAATGTGGAAGATATAGTTGCTGATGTAGATGATGCGTGCAAAGCTCTACTAGGGACACATGCGGTTCCATGCAAAGCTGGTGCAAATAATACATATGGATGCAAAACATTGCTGGAATGCAAATGCACATGTTGATGTCCACTGGGGATATGCGCAACTCTACACAATGCTAATGTGAATGTGTGATGATGCGAGTATAATGATGCAAGTGTAATGTGGGAGATGATCGGGATGTCGAGAGCGCAATGCCAAGGATACCACACCAAGCCAGGGTGCTGCAGAGGATACACTAGCACTCTATGCTACAGGAGGCATGTTCAACATGTGATGCCAACAAAGCGGAGGTGCTAGTAAAATGGTACGGAGGATGATGCATGTAGTGTGGGGTACGCAATACGGAATACCAATGCCATGCCAGAGTACTGCAGAGGATACACTAGCACTCTATGCTACTGAGGTACACTATACATGTGATACCAATGACCTGAAAATGTTGATGAAGTGTATAAAGGGATAGGTACGCAATGTGGAATACCGACGCCGAGCGAGAGTATTGCAAGGGATATACTGGCACTGTGTGCTATAGGAGGTACACCATACACGTGATACCAATGGGATGAGGATGCATGGTATGCATGAGATGTTGGGTATGCAATGCCGAATACCAATGCCAAGCAAGTAGTGTGGCATAGGATACACTGTCACTCAATGCTACAGGAGGTATGCCATGCACGCAATGCCAATGAAATGATGATGTATGGCATGCATGTTGTAGATGTGATGATAGTCTTATACGTTCGCTAGACTATGTAATGTAATGTAGGTAGTGTTGGGCACGTAGTATGAATATACCATCACTGGGCAAGCAGTGCTACAGAGGATACACTGGCACTTGAATCTGTAGGAGGCATACTAGGCACATGGTGTGGGAGGGTGTAATGTAGGTGGGTGAATTGGTATGCATGGAGATGCATGCGAGATTGGGCACGCAATGCAAATCGGAATTCCAATGTAGTGAGCTGGGAAATAATATAGGCATAGTTCCTGTATCACATATACATTTGCTTCTTCCATACTGCAAACCACCCACCCATATTTCATATTGAATCGGATTCTAATTCTTCGAAACATACACAAGGACTTATTTTATTATATAATATATAACTATTAATATGCCTATTTTAACCTACCTAACCTATTCTTTTTTTAGTACCAAGCGCAAGGTGACCCTGCTTTTTCTGGGTAAGAAGGGGTAGAGAAAATGCCTCGAGCCAATGTCCGAGTACCAGGCGTTACGGCGCTGAAGTAACCCATGCCATACTCCCAGGAAAAGCTCAAACGACGCAAGGACGCAAGGTGACCCTACTTTTTCAGGGTAAGAAGGTGTAGAGAAAATGCCTCGAGCCAATGTCTAAGTACTAGGCGCTACGGCGCTGAAGTAACCCATGCCATACTCCCAGGAAAAGCTCGAACGACCTTCAGCAAAACGGTACCTATACCCGAAACCGACACAGGTGGGTCGGTAAAGAATACCTAGGGGCGCGAGATAACTCTCTCTAAGGAACTCAGCAAAATAGTCCCGTAACTTTGGGAGAAGGGGTGCCTCCTTACAAAGGGGGTCGCAGTGACCAGGCCCAGGCGACTGTTTACCAAAAACACAGGTCTCCGAAAAGTCATAAGACCAAGTATGGGGGCTGACGCCTGCCCAGTGCCGGAAGGTCAAGGAAGTTGGTGACCCGATGACAGGGGAGCCGGCGACCGAAGCCCTGGTGAACGACGACCGTAACTATAACGGTCCTAAGGTAGCGAAATTTCTTGTCGGGTAAGTTCCGACCCACACGAAAGGCGTAACGATCACTGGACAAATCATTGGCACTCAAGGAAAAATCACTGGCACTCAATAATGCAGGAGACATGCTAAACACATTGTGTGGGATGCCATGTTGGATGAGATGATGATGCTTGCAAGGTGGTACGTAGCTAATGTCATAAAATGTTGCACACATGATGTGAAGCATGCCACATCAAGTAAGCAGAGCCGAGGACAAGTCACTAGCACACAATGCTATGGAGGACATGCCAAGCACCTTGTGCTGGACGGTGTTGGATGCGGAAAGGGGCATGATGTTATGATGCTAATTGCAGATGTTCCAACAATGTTGATGTGATGCTTATGTAATGTAGTGTAATGCGATGCCATATGATGTGATGTCTACATGATAACATGCAATGATATGTCATGGGATGCAGTCGAATGCGATGAAATATCAATGCTCATGTGGGTGACATGCGATGATGCACGATGGATGTAATGAAATGCAATTACATGTTATGCAATGACATGAGATAAAAAGAGATGCTAAACCTACACTAGGGGTATGATAAGTTAACGGACTCATCACCAGATAGTTAGGATTACCAGCCTGATGAGAGGGAGTGAGACGATACCAAAGGATGATCGAGATGCCCCTGGCATCATGGGGGAGATGGTGGGAAGTAACGGGAATGTCACACCTAAGTATGTGACAGAGGTCCAAAGACGATTCCCATGGCAGTTAGGGTTGCTAGCCCAAAGAAGGGCAAGACAATACCAAAGGCAACCCAAATGCCCCTGGTATCAAGGACAAATGATAGGCTAGCGAGCCTACTAATCAAGAGATTGGAAACAAGAATACAACACTCAAAAATGTCATAGAGGTCCAAAGACGATCCCATGGCAGTTAGGATTGTCAGCACAAAAAAGGGAGAAACAATACCAAAGGTAGTCAAGATAAGGTAGTCAAGATGCCTCTGGTATCGAGGACGAATGATAGGCCAGCGATCCTACCAATCAAGAGAACTGGAATGGGAATACCACACTTGAAAATGTGGCAGAGGTCCAAAGACGATCCCATGGTAGTTAGGGTCGCCAGCCTAAGGGAGAAATGATACCAATGGCAGCCATGATGCCCCTGGTTTCGAGGACGGATGATAGGCCAGAGAGCCTGTCGATCAAGAGAACGAGAATAGGAATACCACACTTGAAAATGTGGCAGTGGTCTGAAGACGATCCCATGGCAGTTAGGGTTGCCAGCCTAAGGAAGGGCGAGACAATACCAAACGGCAGCTCAGATGCCCCTAGTATCGAGGACGGATGACAAGCCAACGTGCCTGCCAATCAAGAGAAAGGAATAGGGATACCACATTTGAAAATGTGGTAGAGGTCCAAAGACGAGCTCGTGGCAGTTAAGGTTACTAGCCTAGGAATGGAGAAATGATACCAAAAGGTAGTCGAGATGCCCCTAGTATTGAGGACGGATAATGCAGGAAGGAAGTAGGGGGAGCTCGGGAGATACTGGGGCAAAAAAAGATGCCCTTGGTATCGAGTCGAGTAGCCACAAGACATGACGAACGCCATCGACGGGTGTGCAATGGTCTCGGAGTGGGCATGTGATGCTTTGTCGAGGAAAGGCAAAGTGTAGACATGCAAATCGTCATAGACCAACTGTGCAGTGGGCGAACAGGACAGGACAGAAGCAGAAAGAGATAAAAAGGAAACAAGAGAAAGCAAGGGAGAGGCAAGCTGTGACTAGAAGGCACTCTGGACCACCAAAAGGGTGAGATTGATGTCGGTTGGGGCAAGGAATGATGCTAGCTTGCTAGATTGTGATGTAATCGCTGTTGTGTTGCTAATTCTACTATTAGACAGCGTATGCATTGGCAAGCGTCATTGTTGTTGGTATGCTTTGGCTGAAAGGTAGTTGAAATGCCCCTGGTCACTGACGTTCAATAAAGATCTGCAAGGGATGCAATATGTAGGCAGAAAGGCTCAAGCAAGCAAGACAAATGATTATTAGGATCATTGGGGTGGATTTTATTGCAAACAAGCAAGTTGGTTGATCCAGAGTACCTTTTATTGTCTGAACAAGGAGAGTATGCTTTACTGATTGAATTTGATTTCTATTTTGTTTTTGTTGCTTTTATGTCTTTTTATTGTTTTGTTTGCCCTCAGCTAGGTTGGAAAGTTGTACACCCACTGGAGGAGAAGAATGCCTTCGACTTAGTTGGCCCTACAAAGATTCACAAGCTGTAGGTGGCTCTTGTGGGGTGAGTGGTGATGAACTGGGCTCTATGCCAAACTCTTCAGGGCATGTACTTGCTTTTCTAAGATCATTAATTTTGTTCTCCCTTGTAGACACATGGCTTTGCTCTATCCCTGGTTTAGAGATAATAGGCGCCTGGTCTGGGCTAGAGGCTTTTGCTGCAGGAAAGGGGGCCAGTCCTTTGAAGGTGTGGCTTTTAGACACATACTCTGACTCCTCTCCAAGGTATGGTAAGGGTAGAGCTTTGTCACATGCCTCTTGCTCTAGGGCTGACTTCTATCTTTGCCTTCTGTCTTCTATTTCTTTTGTTCCGTGCGGATATGCTTTTCTTTTTCTTACTCACTCGCTCAGTCTAACCCTAGCATTTTATCTCCCTCTTGGAGGTGCAGGATCCTTGAGGAGTTTGGACACTTCACCCAGCTCTGATGAATAGTGGCTCCCTATCTACTTGGTCGTCTAGGTAATGCCAACTGAGGAAGATCAGCCCAATTCAATGCAAGCAAGCTTTTTGATTTTTGTCATCGGGCACATTTTGAACATATAAGATAATTTTGTTGCTTTCTGAATTTTTTGATTTTTTTTGGTATTTCCTTGCTTTTCTAATTTTTTTGATTTTTGTGTTTTTTGATGCATGATGATGATAGTGCAGGAAGGAAAATAACAGAGAAAACAAGGGAAAAGGATACAACTCCAGTCCCTACTGCAGGCTACTTTATTGACGCCACTTTATTCATGCTAATGGGGTCACTGGCTAATGTGGCAGTGCCCTCGGAATGCTATTGTTGCTAAAACCACTAGCTGATGTCTTCTGTCTGAGGTCCAATGCATTGGCAGTCTCAATGCCACGTTGGTGTGGACTATGCAAGCCAAACCTAGGCTATGCCCCCCACAAGAAGGGTCATGAATATAGGAAGAAGATAAACCGATGAGATTAACGAGATTCATCAGTGAGACACCTGAAATAGGAGGGACAAGTGAAAGGAAGAAGACCCCCAAGCCCACAACATCCTCAGAGTTTAGGAATTTAGCTGAGGATGTTTCAAGTTGGTCTGAGTGCACCAGTGCAGGTGTGTGAGTGTAGGCAGGTGTTAGCATGTGGTCCACCTCCTGCGAGGCAATGTTGATGACCTTTCGGTCAATTAGGTTCTGAACAGCATCCCACAAGGTGACGCAACCATCCATCGAATGCCTAGCACAATGGTGAAAGCTACAGTACACACTCGTATCATACCACTAAGGGATTAGATTTGGTAGCAGACGAGGGCTCGGGAGCCTCAGAATGGACTCAACCTTAGGAAAGATGGCGTTCAATGGTCCCGCGAGAGGAGTGTAACCCCTTCAGTGTGGCAAGGTCTGTTTTGCCCAGGTTGTCGTCCTTGTTGTGCTGGTGCGACATGATGCATTGGCTCGATGGTGGAACGTGTGTATGTGGTGCGTCAAGGACTAGTATGTGGTGCGTGAAGGACTAGATGCAAGTGTTAACTGATCCGAGTTAGGCTGACTCTCTGCCTCAATAAGCCCTACAGAAGACTCGACGTACGCGATAGTCGACTTCTTAGAGTAGCCAATGTCGGTGACATTGTTGCTGCTGTAGATGGAGTGGCCTACCTAGCGAACACAAATAGTGCAGGGAAATTCCTGCTTTACAGCGAGACTTCCACACGAGCACCTGCCCGAATCAGGGATGCAAAGGATGTGAAGTGTTGGATGCTAAGTAGAGCCCCTGTAGCTGGTTGTGCTCCCTTGATGACGATCTCAATAGAATCCTCGTTTGAGGGCCTATCCTTGACTTGGGAAGCTAGTGCACACCAATAGCTGACGTACGCCCCAAACGATTCATGAGGCCTTTGTCGGATTACGACCAGGTCCTCGTGCTTAGGAGTCAAGTCGAGGTTGAAGGCGTACTATTCCAAGAATGCCTGGCTAAGTTCATTCCAAGTCTAGATGGTGGTCATGTCCAATGAAGTGAACCACTTGAGGGCAGGCCCAGTCAGACTCTTTTGGAACAAGCAGATCAAGAGCCTCTCGTCGCTGTGAAGCTACATGAGGTCTCCGCAAAATGCCTTCAAATGCGATCTAGGGCAGCCTCTACCATTAAACTTCTTGAATTCCAGGATATGGAAGTTCAAAGGAAGTGTCACCTCTGGAAAGTAGAAGAGGTCCCAGAACTAGTAGGATTGACAATCCCTGCCTTGCACTTGACGAAGTGCTCTTTCTAGATCACCTATCCTAATAAGGAGGGCGTCTAAAGTTGCTACTATTGATGATATTGCCACTGAGGCGGGTTCCAGGTATGCTGTATGGGTTGCACATGTGTGCTCCTCCAGATCCAACCACACGCCTCCTGGTGTCAAGACATGGGGGCCAGCATACCCATGCAAAGATGTAGTGTGTGGTGGTACTGTGATGCATGCAGTGGCTTGAGTATGATGCAAAGATGGATGGGAAGCATGCTATGTTGTGTGCGGTGCAGAGTGTGGGATTAACAGCTACTGCATCAAGACGAAACCGAGCAATGGGCTTAAGGAATGCTGTGCTCCTGCCAAGCTGAGAGGCTAGCCACTAGATGATGGAGATGGATGTTGTGCAAAGTATTGTGCAAATGTGGGAGGCAAGGAAGGCGCTACCATTGCCGAAGCTGTAAAGGGTTGAAGCGATGGAGAGGGCATCGTTGTCGTGATGTGTGCTAGTAGAGCTGGAGTGGGGTACACCCAAAACTCGGGGATCAGCAAAAAGGGAACAGACAGAGGAAGGTGAGGAAGTGCCATGTCCCAGAGCTTTTGCACAAGAGCCAGCTGATGTTGTGCTTGCATGGTAGAGGTTCCATTGATCAATGGGCAACAAGGGAACACACAGATGTGAGTGGGGGCACGAAAACAACAGAGCCAATAGGGGGAGACGCTCCAAGAGAGGCAATCAAGGTCGACTGGATTCCTGAAGCAAGAAGGCCCTGGGAAGGGACGACTGACAAGATCTCTGGAGTCTGGGAATCGGTTGTCGAAGTGACCTCGACATCAGGCTCCAGACCAATGAAGGCCTACCATGGTCCCGGAGCGAGGGGGTAGAACCCTCAATTGCATGGGAGTGATGCGCAAGGGAGGAGGGAAGCGTAGTAGAATTGGTAGATAGGGATGGAGGGGCCAAAGTTCAGACCCCTTCCAGAACAACAGGAGGAGACTTATTGATTTGCTAGGCCATAGCAAACTACGAGTGGGCACGAAGAGGGCCTCGACAATGGGAAGAGGTGCGAACCTGATGACGACCTATTATCAGAAGCAACGCTAGCTAAAGGACAGAAGGGAGAGACTGTGGGAGGCAAAGTCACGACAGAGACGCTTGAACTCTTGGTGGAGGACCACGCACAAGCTACCTGTGGAGACAGGAAGAAATAACAAGTATTAGAACCTAAGACAAAGGACAGAATACAAGTTATTAGGGTGGCATGCAATGACACACAATGCAGATGAATGTCTTAGAATGCCCTCTCTCGCAATGCATGCCCCAAGTGGACCAAACACCTGTGACACTCTCATGGGTTTGGGGATTTGACTATGGTATGAAAGTAAGGTCCTATCCCATGCCAAAGCTGTAGAACGGTGGTGCGTTAGGAGCCTCTATCCTGCTAAAGCATGGGCTATACCCTCTACTAACACTAACATGACCCTAAAAGAGGGGGAATAAATCGACATCCTGTCCTACGCCAATAGCAATAAAACAACAGACCGGGACTGTCCTTCATAGACTATGGGAGGACTCAGAAGAGGCAAAGATGCATGCTTTCTAAAATGATCATACATGCAATATGCTTCTTTATCTTTTACTTGCGAGTTTTGTTAAGCTGGATAAGGGAGAGAGTGCATTGAAGTCTCTAGTTCCACCTAAATTCCATTTTTATTGTTGTGGATTTTAAGTTAGACCAGTTAGGGAGAGGCAAACATGTCTCTATTTCCCCTAAGATGGCAAGTGCGTAAGGGGAAGAAAACATCAAAGCATAGCCAGCAAACAAGCATACATTAGGAAAAAAGCATGATCATGGCATGTGCACATGTTGTGTAAACATGATGGTGAGAAGTGAAAACATCCATCACATCAAAAGACAAGTAACATCACATGTGCGTGTATTGTGGCATAGCAAGAAAAGAAAACACTCAACAAGCAAAAGGCAAGTAACAACAAGCATGTAATGATAAATGCAAACAAATGACGACAAACAAAAGTGCGAGGCAAGGCAAACAAGAAATAAAGCCAAGCAAGCGAAAAGAGAGAAAATGAAAGCTGGAGTCTTGTATCCCTAGTGAAGTCGCTAGCTCTATCACCATGCCAGAACTGACTTTCGTGTGAGGGAACACAAGAAAATCGAAAGGTCACGACAAAGATAGTGAATCCAAGGAAGGATACTTGACTCAAAGACACCAAAAGAAAACATAGAAAAAAGGAAAATGATTAGGACAAAATGGAGTCGCCACCTAATAATTTTAAACCAGAAAGACGAGGAAAACCAGATGCACATGAAATACGGGAAAAGATGCAAATAGATGCTAAATGAATGTGTGTATGCTCCGTGCCTAGTGGACATGACACAAATGGTCAATACGGGCCAGAGAAAGGGTAAGGACTCCTGTTACGTATGGGGAAGGTATTAAGCACCCTCACACACCCTAGAAATTGGTCTTTCTTGGCTTATTGCTCGCTTGTGTGTCGCCAGTGCAAATGATCATGCATGCATGCTAAGTCTAAAATGAACGTATACCATATTCTATGCTGATGCAAATGATGTAAGTGGTGCAGAAATGATATGACCTTGGTGGGCTCAACAACACTATGTGAATCCTAGACCATCGATCAAAAGGATACGATATAGTAATCGTCATCACCCTAAATGCAAGTGTGAATGTCATGGTGTAAGATATGTATGAAAAACATAAGTAAGATGAAATGGATTTAGAATGACACGATAATGATATGAAATAACAAATAGGTAGGTGGCATGCATGATGAATGATGATATGTGTCAAAACATAAGTGCCATGGATTTAAAATGCAAGCAAAACATGCAATGCAAGTGAGGAGACAAAGATACAGGAGAATAACTCAGAAATCAATGTATGATCAGAGAAGAAACAAGAAGACAATATGCAAGGGGGCTCAGCCAGTTACCTGTTTTGAACTAGGCAACCCATGTAGGCCATCCGTTGCTTTCTCCTGCACATGCAACTCGAGGCTGACAGAGATAGAATAGGGCAGCAGGCTTGTCATTACTCTAAATGCAAGTGCATGGATGAATGATGGTTGCTCGATGCATGGGACGTTAGAGGGCATGCAAGGGAACGTACCTGGATGCTCAGACAAGGTCGTGGCTAGCCGGAGACTTTCACCCACCTACCTCACCGTCAAATGGGTTCCACTGGTGAGCTTGCCTAAGTTCTCCAACCCACGAGCTCAGAAAGGATTCCTAGCACTTCTGGAGGTCCGAGGGAGTAATAAGGAGTGCAAGGATGCTGAATGCATGTGAATAGATGAGATGCAAACCATTCCCCATCCTCACCAAGTCACACTGACAGCAACAAGCTCGGGCTGCCATGTAGGGGACAAGGAGCATCATGTGACCATCCAAGGCAACTGAGGGAGGTCAAGAGAAGGTGAGGATGGGCCTAGATAAGGGGCAGAGGAGCTCATTGGCCGTTGCCCATTTCGAACTCTCCGAACCCATCACCGGCGATGCATGAATGCATGTGATAAGGACATGATGAATGCTGAGAAAACATATAAACGATGCGAGGATGCAAGGAAATGTAAAGGAAACTGATAACACATAGTAGATGAGGGGATAAACCTGGGGAGCTATGTGGGTTGTCCCTTCCGACGACGGCTCACAATGGCCTTTTCTCCAGTAGCTTGGGCACAGTGGCTACGAAGGTGGGCGTGGAGGGCTATGGTGATGTGGGTGGAAGGTTCAGTGATGAAGTGTAGGGGCTAGCAAGGTGTGTTGGTTGCTTGGGTGCAATGGAAGAGTAGTGGGGGCTCTATTTGGTGGAGGGAGATGTTTGTATGGTGTTAAGTGTATGGAATGTTCTAGCATGAGGGATGGCTATGTTGAGAGAGTATGGTGTGTGCTCTGGGGCAGTGTGGTGGTCACAAGGCCGAGAGGAGTTGTAATGTATGTTGTATAGTTTGGTGATGGCCGAAATATGGTGGTGGCTAGCCAGAAAAAGGGGGTTGAAGGTGGTGGCTTGCTCAAGGACGGCTAGTGTTCAGAGTTGGGAGTCCAGAAAGGCCATGGGACCATGAGGAAGAGTCATTGGACGTGGTTGCTAGATATATAGAGGGATGGAAGGTAGGTGGTTAGTTGGATTTGAATGGTGATTAAGTAAGTGGTTTGGATTAAGTCATGGTGGGACTTGATGGGGAATGCGATTAGGTAGGGGGGCTTGATGGTCTAGGACAATCCAAGAGCACACCTAGATCCATGCCATCCAATGAGAAGAGGTAAATTGGTGGTCTTCCAAGTGAAAAGACCAATCGAATCTCAACAGTTTAAATCTCTGATCTTCCCACGCATCCTACCTGTGCATTTCACCCACGCTATTGGGCCGTGGTGGTTGGATGGTTGAGCATGAGTAGGATCTACTGCGCTGGACCTATGGCTATTACCCATTTGCTGGAGCATCAAGGGATTGGGCTTGGTATTTTGGATAGGTCTATGGTAGATTAATGGTGTATGGGTTGTAAATATGGTATTAAGATTGGATTTGGGGTCTTAAGCTTGGTTTTGGAATGTAAAGTGGGTTTTGAAGTGGTGAAATGGGTTTTGAAGTGTCGAAATGCCTTTTACTGCTAAAGCACGCTTTCCAAGAGAAAACCACTACAAGTGGCTACCAAAATGGGGTGTCTACAAGTGGCGTGATGGACCGGGTTCCATGTCCAACTCTTTAAGATCCTACACTTGCTTTTCTAAGATCACTAATATTTTTTGCTCCCTCATTGATGCATTGTTTCGCTCTATCCCTAACTTAGAGGTAATAGGTGCTTGGTTTGGGCTTGTAGCTCTTGCTACACGAGGGGGAATAGTCCCTCGAAGGTGTGGGCTTCCCAGGTGCATGCCTCAACTCCTCTATAAGGTATGGTAGGGGTAGAGCTATGCCGCATGCCTTGCTCTTAAGCTGACTTCTATCTTCGCCTTCTGTCTTTTTCATTCTTTTATGCCAATGTGGATGTACATTTTTCTTGTTCACTCAACCAGTCATCCCAGTATTTTATGTCCCTCTTGGAGTTACAATGTCCTTGTAAAGGTTGGAGACTTTGTTTAGTCTCAATGGATGGTGGCTCCATCACTTACATGGTCATTTAAGTAGTGTTAATTGAGGAGGGGCAATCCACTTCAATGCATGCAAGCTTTCCTATTTTCATCATCGGGCAGAGTTGGAATGCTAGATGTTTTTTGTCTTTTTTAAATTTTTGATTTTTTTTAAATTTTTGTGTGTTTTTTTATTTTTTTTATAATTTTTATTTTTGCTTTTTCCCTTTTTTATGCTAAAAGGAAAGAAACAGGGGAAATGGATACGGTTCCAAGCCTTGTTGCTGGCTACTTTGTTGTTGTTGATCATGTTGTTGGACTCACTGACTACTCCGACATTGTCGTCAAGATTGCTGTGATAATTAAGGTTGTAGATTGGGTTTGTTGAGACTACTGGAATTGCTAGAACTACAGGGTTGTGTCTGTTATTAGGGTCCAAAGTGCTAGAAAAGGGAAACTTTGGAAGCAGATTGCAAAACCAGATTGGTGCACAAAAGTAGGCAAATTTTGGGCTAAGCCCCCTACAAGAAGATGGGAATAGAAAAGGGAAGCAGACCGATGAGATCGAAAAGATTGATTACGAAAAAGATAGAATTAGAAGGGACAGGGGAGAAAAAGAAGACCCCGAGCCTACGACATCCTCAGAGCCTGAAAGCTCAGGCAAAGATATGTCAGGCTAGTCTAGGTGCGTCAATGTAGGTGCAGGTGTTTTTGCATGCTCTGCCTCCTACGAGCTAACGTTGATGACCTTATAATCGATCAAGTTTCGAATGGCATCTCGCAAAGTAATGTAGCTATCAATAGAGTGCCCTACACGATGATGAAAGCCACAGTACGTGTTCATGTCATACCACTAGGGAATAGGATCTAGTAGTAGACGAGGGTTCGAGAGCCTTAGGAATGACTCAACCTTGGAGAAAATGACACTCAGCAACTCAGTAAGAGGAGTGTAGTCACTTTTGGCACAACACGGTCATTTTTGCCTTGGTTGTTGTCTTTGTTGAGCTGGTGTGATGTGGAGGGTGTGTGCGAAGTGTGTGAAGAGCTAGATGTGAATGCTAACTAATCCAAGTTGGGCTCAGTCACTGTCTCAACAAGCTCTACAAAAGGTTCAACGTATGCGATGGCTACCTTCTTGGAGTAACCAATGTCAGAGGTGTTGTTGTTACTGCAGCTATTGCTGGCGATGGTGGTCTACCTAGTGAATGCAATGAGCATGGGGAAATTCTCACTTCGTAATGACTTTTCAATGCAAGCATTGGACTGAATAAAAGATGCAAAGGATGTAATGGGTTGAATGCTGAGTAAAGCCCAAGTCGCTAGTTGCGCTCCCCTAATGATGATCTCAGTAGACTCCTCATCAAATGGCTTGTCTTTGACTTGGGAGGCTAACACGCACCAACGACCGACGTACTCCCTGAACAGTTCAAAGGGCTTTTGTTGGGTTGCGACAAGATCCTCGCACTTAATGATCTAGTCAAAGTTGAAGGAATACTGCTCTAAAAATGTTTGGGTAAGGTAATGCCAAGTTTTGATAGTGGCCATGTCAAGAGATGTATACCACTTGAGCATTAGTCCTGTCAGACTCTTCTAGAGTAGGTAGATCAAAAGTGTCTCGTTGCCCTAAAGCTATATGAGGTCTCCACAGAATGCCCTCAAATGCGATATGGGGTAGCCACTACCATTGTATTTCTAAAATTCTAGGATATAGAAATTTAGAGAGAGTATCACCTCTAGAAAGTAGCAGAGGTCCCAAAATTGATAAGACTAGTGGTCCCTGCCTTGCATTGGATGAAGTGCTCTCTCCAGATCATCGATCCTAGCAAGGAGGGCTTTTAGGGACACTACTGTTGGTGATATTGCAGCTGAGGTGGGTGCCACATATGTTGTATGGATCACACATGTGCTCTCCTCCAGATCCATCCTTATGTGTCCTGGTGTCGAAGCATGAGGGCTAGCATACCCATGCAAGGGTGTAGAGTACAGTGGTAACACATATGCAGGGGCCTGTATATGATGCAAGGAAGATGGACAGTTTGTATGCTATGCTACGTGTGGTGTAGAGTGTGGAAGCAACAGGTGTTGCATTGGCACAACACCGGGCAACGAGCTTAAGGGATGCTATGCTCTTGTTAAACTGAAGGGTTGGCCACCAGGTGATAGAGGTGAATGTTGTGCAAAGCATTGTGTGAATATAGGAGGCAAGGAGGGTGCCCACATCACTAGAGTTGTGAGGAGCTGAGGTGATGGTGAGGACGTAGGTGGAGTGAAGTGAGCCTATGAAGCTAAGGTGGAGCACACCAGAACCACAGGGAGTGGAAGAAAGAGACTAGATAGAGGATCGAGTGAAAAAGCCATGCTTTGAAGCTTCTATGCAAGAGCCAACAAATGATGTGCTTGGATGGCAAAGGACTTGTCGATAAGCAAGTCAGAAGATGAAGGTACAAATGTGAGCAAGGGCACGAAGGCAGAAGAGGCAACAGAGAGAGCCTACAAGAGAGACAACCATAGTAGATTGGATTCCTAAAATAGGAAGGCCCTGGGAAGGGACAACAGGCGGTACCTCTAGAGCCCTAATGGTGATCACCAAAGGAGTCTCGATGATAGGCTCCAAATAAACTATGGTCTACCATTGTCCCAAAGTAGGAGAGATAGAATCCTCACCCACTTGAGAGTGGTGCACATGGGGGAAGGAAGGAGTAGTAGACGGAGACGAAGGGACCAAAGTCAAGACCTTCTCTAGAGCAATAGGATGAGACTCGCTGATTTGCTGAGTCATAACGAACCATGAGTGGGTACAGACATGGTTGCAGCAAAAAGGAGAGGCACGAGCTATGGTTAGTGTGACGACGCCGAGGGGGGAGGGGATCACAGCCATGCCAAGATGACGAAGGCACAAGGATAGGATAAAAGAAAAGAAAAAGGAAAGAAGTCTCTACCTAGTCTTTTAAGGGAAAGACGAGGAAAACCACAAAAGGATGAATGCATGGGATGCAGATGGGAAGGCTAGATGTCTGCTAACAAGAGGATGGGTAAGGATTCCTATTACGCATGAGGAAGGTATTAGGCATCCTCGTATGCCTGAGAAACTCGGTATTTCTAGTCCAATTGCTTGCTAAAGGCTAGATGAATGTTTGCTAAACCTGGATCATGCTCTAATCATGCTAATATGTATGCCATGACAAGACTAAATGCAAAGATCGAGATGCATGCTCATGAATTGGGGCATAGGGGCAATTTGGTCATTTTCCCTAGCCAAAGATGACAAGTGCTTGCATCGGGGTGATGCATGGCCTAAGCTATGTCAAAATGAATGCTAAATGTCTGGATAATGTCATTTGCAAGAAACAGGGAGAAGAAAAATCACCTAAAGGATGTAAATGCAATAAATGGCAAACGTAGGGACTAAAATGCAAAATTCGCGATAAGAATGAGAAAATAGATGAAAACAGGTTCATGGTCCTTATTTTGACATGCAAATGACGGGTCAAGCGTCAATGTGGCACAAGGATGTAAAAATTGCACATGGATAATTTCCTGAAAAGTTAGGGACTAAAGTGCAAATTTCACACTTATGTGCAAATGCAGCCAAAATGCGGGGAAAAAGATCAAATCTCAGTGAAAACATGGTTTGTAAGTGGATTCTGTGATTAAATGCAAAACAAGGGTGAAAATAGCCCAAAATATGATGGAAAACATTTAAAAATCCTAAATAAGGAATTTAGAAATGATCTAAGGGTCAAAATGTAAATTGGCTGTCCAGGGATTGCTTATTATGAAGTTAAGGACTTGTGTGAAAAAATCTAGGAGGCTGAGAGTAGTCAAAAAGGGATTCTATGTGGGCCATTGTAATTATGCAATTTATTAAAGTTAAAGATGCAAGATTTACAGCAAAAACTCATTTTTTAACTTCTGAGGGGGTTTAATGCAAAATTCAGGGACTAAATGTGATGAAAAACAAAAGCTAAGGATGGACAGTACAATTTTTAGATATTTTAAGGTTCAGATCACAATTTTTCCACAAAATAGTATGATTTTTAGATATCTCAGGGTTCAGATCACAATTTTCCAGAGAATAGTAAGTTTTTTAGATATTTTAGGGTTCAGATCACAATTTTGCCACAGAAGGCTTGTTTAAAATGATTACCGGGGTCACATGCAAATACTCTGGACCTAATTGCAAAGAAATCATGGATTTATGGACCTAAATGCAAAAAAACATTCATGAATCTGCTTGGAATTAAAAAAAGAAAACCTACAGGTTATATATGCAAAAATACACAAAGGAAATTAAAAAGATTCCTAAAGCTACAGGGGGGAAATTGCAAAATGTCAGGACTAAAGAAATAAACAAAGGACTTGAGCATAATTATTTAGGACCTAAAAATAATAAACCTAAAACTAAAGGACCAGACCTAAATAAAGATCCTCCGGTGAGCTCAAGGAGGCGGTCCGGCGAACGGAGGGTTGCGCGGAGGCTCAGGGAAGCAGCGCGGAGGCACTGTGGATCTCCTCGAGTGGTGGGGCGTAGCTGGGAAGGCTCGAGGCCTCCCCCCCACCTTTGTCTTCGATGAGGCTCCTCTGTCAACACCGAAGATGACGACGGCGCGGCGCAGCGAACCTCCGATGACTGGGGCGGCGCGGGGATGCACGACAGATCTCCGGAGTGGCGCGAGGGATCCTTCAGTGGTTTCAACAAAGGCTGGGAAGGTCCCAGTTGATCTCCCCACCTTGCGCTCCGGTGAGGTGTTCCAGCGAACGACGGCGTGGCGGTTGTAGCACTCCGGCGGTGGGCAAGCTGGGACAGAGGCCAGGGATGCGTCGTGGAGGTGTAAGGAGGATCCTGGAGGGGGCGTGGGCCATTGTGACGGCCTGAGAGGATCCGTCAGTCCTCCTTGCCGGGAAGGTGCTTCTGGCTCAGGATCGACAACGCGACGACCAGGCGAAGAGCAGAGTGACGCGGTGGAGGCCTCTGTGTCGATGACGTGGCGCAAGGTGACTCGGCGATCTCCTACTCCTCGCGACGGCGGTGGTAGTGATCTGGCGACGACGAGCGCTCCCCAGAGTAGAGCGGATCCAGAGAGAAAGGGGTAGGAGGAGACACCAGAGGAGAAGAGAGAGAGAGGAGGAAAGGGGAGAAAGGGGGAGGAGAGGCCCCCGAGCGGCCTTGCTGGAGGCCAAGCGGCCTGGGACACCGCTGGCGGGTTGAACCCACCACCGGTGGAGTGCCGACAGCTAGTAATGAGAGGGGGAGACCCCTCGACGTGACCTAGGAAAGACCTAAACGCCCCTACATCTACTACAGAAGCAAAGAAGGGAAAGGGGAAGGGTTACCTGTCGCAGGTTGTCTCAAAAGCAGCAACGGCGGTTGACAGCGACGTCTGGGTTGGCTCCGGCGGATGCTCTGATTGGGGGGTCCCAGGATGCACCGAGGGCCTTGGTTCCTAGGGAGGGTCGCTCTGGCTCTAGGGTCCGAGTGGGAAGGTCTAGTTCGGTTTTTTCAAGGGGATAATCGGGTCGTAGGTCAGACCTCCTCGTTCTGTCGGCGGTGGGAATTTTTGAACTCCCACGGGAGCTCCCTCCACCGTGGATCCTCTTCCGGGGTCACCTCTGTCATTCGATTGGACACACCACCCCGGGGGCAAGGTCGAAGATCGCGACGTCAAGGATTACGCACCGGAGATGCAAGGATTGGACGCCGGAGATGGCGCCGGAGATCACGGGTCGCCGGTGGTGAGCTCACCGGAATTATTTTCCTATTTCCCTATGTTTTGTGGTTTAAGAAATTTTTGAGCAGATTGGGTTTCTACGGTTGTTTTTGATTTTCTTTTTTTGTTTGTTTAGATTTTGTTTTTTAGAATTTTTCTGCCTTTTTAAGGTTTTAATTTTATGGTTTTACTTAGAGTTTGTGAGTTTAATTTAATTTCTTAATTTTGCGATTTAGGGTTTAATTAAGGTTTTAATTAGTTTAGGTTTGATTTTCCATGAATATTTTGGGATTTTTTAGGGTTTTGACTTTTATATTTCAAATTAGGGTTTAGAATTTTAATTTAGACTTTTTATTTGTGTTTTATGATTTTAATTAAATTTGATTAAGGTTTAATTATTTTGGGTTTTCTTGTCTTATTTTGGGTTTGGAATTTTTATGGATTTTAGGATTTTAATTTTAAGTTTTTAATTAGAGTTTTGTGATTTAAATATGATTATTAATTTTGAATTTAGGATTTAATTAATTGATTTGAAATTAGGCTTTTGAGTTTTAATTAAGGTTTATTTAGGGATTTTTGGATCGATTAGGGTTTATGAATTGGTTAATTAGGATTTTTAGGGTTTTAGTGTCTATTTAGGGTTTTTGGACTAATTAGGATTTTGAAATTTTTTATTAATTGAATTTTTAATGGATTTCAACTTTAATTAGGGTTTTCACTTATTCGTTTGGATTTTTAAATGATTTAATTGGAATTAAGCCTGAATTAGGGTTTTTGTCTTATTTAATGGATTTTAAATTGTTTTAATTCCTTTTCACTTGATTAGGGTTTTGAATTTGATTAATTAGTCATTTTATTGAATTTTAAGTTGATTTAAGTGGGTTTTAAATGGATTAGGGTTTTTATTAGTGTTTTATGGGATTTTGGGTGGATTTTAATTGGGTTTTGTGGTTTTAGGGTTTTATTTGTTAAATTAGGATTTTTGTTGGATTTTTAAGTGGATTTTGACTAGATTAAGTGGACTTAGGTTGATTTGTTGTATTTTAGGTTTAATTGGGTCAGGTGGGTTATTGGGGGGTCTGATTGGGCTTATGTAGGCTAGGGTTTTGTTGGTTGCAACCAGAGCATCATTCGGAGGAGCCTACTGCCAAGTGACTTCAAAATCGGGGTGTCCACAGATGCCCCTCCCTGAGTGAGGTCGAGGGAACCACGACCGATGCTCAGGGTTGACAAGACACCCCACTTGAGTCCGCGGAAGAGTAGTATTTACTATGGGGCCGTGAGCCACTTATTCGACGGATGCGCCGAAAAGTCATGACTCGAGGCCCATGCAAAATGCAAATGCAAAGGATGACCCTGATGCTGGGTAATGCATGAAGATGATGCCGAAAGTGAGTGGGTAGCTCAGCTCTCGAAGGAGAGCATGAGAGACTTCCCGACTCGCGCCAAAGTGTGCCAGGACAAGTCTATCAGACTCATTGGCTTGGGGCAAACTTGGCGAAATGATGGACCATCCGGCCCAGGAAGATGCATGGCAAGATGACGGACTTACCATCCAAGGGATAGAATGATGACGAATGTCAAGGGGGATCAACCCAAAAGAAAGGGCATCAGATAAGACTATCAAACCTACAAGCTAAAGGATAGGGCATGGTAAGTTGACGGACCTACCGACCAGATAGTTCGGGTTATCAGCCCGCTGACGAGTTGACGGACTCGTCACCGAATAGTTAGGGCTATCAGCCTGATAGCGAGTTGACAAACTCGTCACCGGATAGTTAGGGCTATCAGCCCAATAGTGAGTTGACGGACTCGTCACCAGATAGTTAGGGCTATCAGCCAGAGAAAAGGGGCATTAGATAAGACTATCAAACCTACAAGCTAAAGGATAGGGCATGGTAAGTTGATGGACCTACCGACCGGATAGTTCGGGTTATCAACCCATTGACGAGTTGACAGACTCGTCACTGGATAGTTAGGGCTATCAGCCCGAGGATAGGGGCATCAAGACTCGCCCATCTGGAGCGAACCTAGGATGAGACCATCTAAGCCTCGTCTGGTCTAGGAAGGGGTAGAAATGGCACTTGTTTGGCTTTGAACAAGTCCCAACAGGACAGATAGGATTTCGCCTCTCCTGGTACTCAAACCTAGGGTGGCTTCACTTGTCTAGGTTAGGGCAATAAAACGAGATCCCCGATCGTTAGCTGGGTGACCCCCAATGCCAAGTCGGCAAGCAAGGTAGGCAGTAGTTTAAGACAAATGAACATATGCTACAGCGATGGCAATTCCCTGTCGATCACCGTCATTCAAACGAGATGGCAAATGTGGCCCAAAGAATTTATCATTGCAGTCAAATGATGTGATTACACTTATTTTCCAGTCTGTAGTGAGAAAGTAGCATAACATGAATATCAACAATCTGGGTCATCCCTAGGCCTCTTTTAGCCTCTTACCTCTGGAAACAATATAGAACTCAGAACTGCTCCACAGATTGACTAGGTTTCTTCCACCTCAGCTTTGTAATCATCTGAACAACCCTTGCCTTCTATGACTATAAGGTTGCTCGATCGGATGGAGCTAGTAAGCAGGCGTGATAGTTCTTTTGTTGCTGTGTAAGAACTCAAGGGATATTCCTAGAATCGAGCTGGCATAGACCCTTGAGCAAAGGAGTTTTGTCGGTAGCCGAACTGTCGCATCACTCTGATTGGATGATATTCGACACCACCAGTTAAACCTGGCAGGATAATAAGTTTCATGTCGGCATCATTGAAGAAAGCCTCGAAGTCATGAGTTGTCGAGGGAATGATGCGCCAGGTCACCTTGTCATCTGTTAACCTTTCCAGTCGTTCATATCCTTCACGGTCTGACGTGAGAGTGCGGGCATGACCACTTTGGTGATAAGACTCGAAGGCTGACTGCTGAGGGCGTAAGACTTCTACCCCCAGATGAGCTGCCAACAACACCTGTAAAAAGGCACCACAACCATAGAAATGTCGACACCGTCGCAACGATCGGTCAAGGGCTCGATAAGTATCTGCCAGGATGATAGGGGCCAGGTCTATCTGACGGGTTATTACCGCCAAAGCAATTTCTGCAACCTCAATGCTCACGACTGTTCAGACATGGCTAAACACTAGCTCGCCTAAGAAGCCGACGATGAAGCCTCTCAGTACAGCTCATCGCCCAAGGAGGCGCACCCATCGGACACCTTGTCAAAATAGGTCAGTTGCAGCATAGGAGATTGCCCACCAGTATAGATCAGTTGACGACCACAGTCACTGGTCGATAGGCCAGTCAGCTCACTTAACACAGAAGAATATCCATCTCACCGCATAAACACCGTGGCCCCCAGGAACTTTGGCAAAGAGCACACCCGACAGACCTCTTCCAAAGTGAGGGTTAGCTCAATCTTTCCGAAACAGAATGTGTGGGTTGTAGGCTTCCAGAACCGGGCTGCTGAGCACAGGAAGTAACGGGAGACCTCCACATTTGCAATGTCTAAAAATTTTGTGGAGATCCCCCAAGTCTGTAGCTTGTCACGATCATCACTTGTCAGCTTTCCGATCCATGCTCGGAGGACATCTGAGCATCTCAGTGGCACGACCATCGTAGGGAAGCCCATAATTGGTGAGGGAGTTGCAGCTTTTCTAGACCCAAGTCTACAGAACATTATTAAGAGGATATTAAGCATGACATATCATTTTGTTCCGGCCACACAATATTTCATACAATTCAATGTAGATGGAAAGACAAATTGTTGCCAACTACTGAGTCATGTGTCTATAGCTACTCTGAAATTGTACACAAGGGGTTGCTAGATGCAGCCAATATGTTCACTGCCCGAGCGCACAAGGTTATCTGCCGGTGATGAGTTGACGGACCCATCGCCGGATAGTTAGGGTTATCTGCCCAGGGATAAGGGGTTGGTTCTTCGATACAGGAAAATAACTCGAGCCTCCTCCGGACTTAAAGGAGACACGAGAAAAGGACAACGATTCGAATCTCCTTCGGACCTAAAGGAGATACAAGAAGAATGGAAAAAAGAGCTACTCCTAGATGTCACGAATCAGCGGCTTGGGACTCCTTTGGGCTTAAAGGAGTCGAGAGAAAGGGACAAAACTCAAATCTCCTCTAGACCTAAAGGAGACACGAGAAAAAAGGCATAGCTTTGTTCCTGGAGGCCAGGAATCAGCGACTCGGTACTCTTCCGGACTTAAAGGAGTCGCGAGAAAGGGACAAAACTCAGATCTCCTCTAGACCTAAAGGAGACACGAGAAAGAAGGGCACAAGGCTGTTCCTGGAGGCCAGGAATCAGTGACTCAGGACTCCTCCGGACTTAAAGGAGTCGGACAGAACTCGAATCTCCTCCGGACTTAAAGGAGTCGGACAAAACTCGAATGTCCTCTGGACTTAAAGGAGACACGAGAAAAAGAGATAAAGGGCTAAGTGTTGTTTTTGGAGGCCAGGAATCAGCGGCACAGGACTCCTCCGGACTTAAAGGAGTCGGACAGAACTCGAATCTCCTCTGGACTTAAAGGAGATATGAGAGAAAGGAAAAAAGAGATAAGAGCTGTTCCTGAAGGCCAGGAATCAGCAGCACAGGACTCCTCCAGACTTAAAGGAGTCGGACAGAACTCGAATCTCCTCCGGACTTAAAGGAGATACGAGAAAAAGAGATAAAGGGCTAAGTATTGTTCCTAGAGGCCAGGAATGAACAGCACAAGACTCCTCTGGACATAAAGGAGTCAGACAGAACTCGAATCTCCTCCGGACTTAAAAGAGATACGACAAAAAAGGAATAAAGAGCTAAGAGTTGTTCCTGGAAGCCAGGAATCAGCGGCACAGGACTCCTCCGAACTTAAAGGAGTTGGACAGAATTCGAATCTCCTCCGGACTTAAAGGGGATTCAAGAAAGAAGGGGCAGAGAGCTGTTCCTAGAGGCCAGGATCAACGACCCGGGACTCCACCAGACTTAAAGGAGTCAGACATAACTCGAATCTCCTCCAGACTTAAAGGAGACACGAGAAAAAGAGATAAAGGGCTAAGTGTTGTTCCTAGAGGCCAGGAATCAGCGGCACAAGACTCCTCCAGACTTAAAGGGGATTCAAGAAGAGGAATAAGGGCTGTTCCTGGAGGCCAGGAATCAGCGACACAGGACTCCTCCGGACTTAAAGGAGTCAGACAGAACTCGAATCTCCTCCGGACTTAAAGGAGACATGAGAAAAAGAGTTAGGAGCTATTCCTGGAGGCCATGAATGAGCAACACAGGACTCCTCCAGACTTAAAGGAGTCAGACAGAGCTCGAATCTTCTCCGGACTTAAAGGAGATACAAAAAAAAGAGATAAAGGGCTAAGTGTTGTTCCTAGAGGCCGGGAATCAGCGGCACAAGACTCCTCTGGACTCAAAGGAGTCGGACAAAATTCGAATCTTCTCTGGTCTTAAAGGAGACACGAGAAAAAGAGATAAAGGGCTAAGTCATGTTCCTGGAGGCCAGGAATCAGCGACACAACACTCCTCCAGACTTAAAGGAGTCGGACAGAACTCGAATCTCCTCCGGACTTAAAGGAGACACGAGAAAAGGAGATAAGAGCTGTTCCTGGAGGCCAGGAATCAGCAGTATAGGACTCCCCCAAACTTAAAGGAGTCGGACAAAACTCGAATCTCCTCCGGACTTAAAGGAGACACGAGAACAAGGGATAAAGAGCTAAGAGCTGTTCCTGGAGGCTAGGAATCAGCAGCACAGGACTCCTCTGAACATAAAGGAGTCAGACAAAACTCGAATCTTATCCGAACTTAAAGGAGACACGAGAAAAAGAGATAAAGGGCTAAGTGATGTTCCTGGAGGCCAGGAATCAACGGCACAGGACTCCTCTGGACTTAAAGGAGTCGAACAGAACTCGAATCTCCTCTGGACTTAAAGGGGATTCAAGAAAGAAGGGGCAGAGCGCTGTTCCTAGAGGCCAGGAATCAGCAACCCGGGACTCCTTCGGACTTAAAGGAGTCAAACAAAACTCGAATCTCCTCCGGACTTAAAGGAGACACTAGGAAAAGGGATGAACGAACTACTCAACTGAGGGGTAGTGGTCCAAATGGCTGGATGGGCGAACTATTCAACCGAGAGATGGTTGGTGACAGTTTGGAAGGAATGCTGTCAATGAACAAAACCATGTGGTAGCTGACATACCCCTAGTAACAGGAGGATAAGGATGTTGCTGAAAGAAAGGAATTGAGGAAGCTAAAACCTGGATAGTTGGTTTTGCCAACAAACCCTTGTTGGTGGGTGCATCCTGAATCATGACTGCCTTGCTCGCTCGCTGTGTGACTGCTCTGTCTGGTCATTTGATGATGGCTGATCTGGATAACTACTGCTTTGATTCTGCATTGATATTCGCTGCATGGCTGGATAAGGGCTTCACGAGGGCATTGTTTCCTACTTGAAGATGGACTTGTTGGATATTCCTGACACCTCTCCCAGTTCACTATTGTGTCACTGGCTGAATTCTGGGGAGTCTGACTTTGGCATTGGATTGTTGACTGTGCTCACTTTTGCTGATTAAGGGAGTATGGATATCTTGACTTTGCTCTAATGTCAAAGGCTTACTGCTATTGCTGTCCTCACTTCCGCGCTCAAGCTATGGAGCAGACAACATGTTTTGGACGAAGATACTATCCCAAGAAGGGTCAAGCAATAAGACAGCTGACATGCCCCTGGTTGACAGGGAAGGCTATCACCACAAAGGCAGTTGACATGCCCCTGGTGTACGATATCCTCTGCTAGGTCTTAGGCTGAAGAGCAGCTGACATGCCCTTAGTTTGGGACCTAGCGGGACCTTGCAAAGTGGACAAGTGGTAATG
>JAMKQA010011168.1:0-28515 GCA_024699735.1 Posidonia australis
CTCAGCCCCCTTTCTCCCTTTCTCTCCTCACTGCGCACACACCTTCTTCCGCTCTGCCACCATCTCCCCTTCTTATCCTCATCCCTTCCCACAAGACGTCGGCCACCCATCCCGTCGAACGAGATGGGGAGGCACGGGCTTCCGTCCGCTGCGTCACGGGAGAGAAGAGGAAGAAGAAGAAGAAGAAGACAGGGGAAGGTGCGGAAGATGGGGCTCGCGTGGGGAAAAAGAAAAAGAAAAGAAAAGAAAAGAGAAAGAAATGGCACGCAAATCGAGACAGCTGTGCATCTTCCAACTGGACTCCAAATTAGTCCCAGATCACAACCAGATGCACAGAAAATCACCCACAACCACACACAACCAAGAAACAACAGATTATCTATTAATAAACCATTAAACACAACATTACAAATAATACATGGTTTATTAAATACAAATGGATAATCAGGCCTTGATGTTACAAACTGGCTATCCATTTAGTGTTTGGGTCTCTCTAGCCATCCTATATATATGTAACTCCTCTCTCTTTGACACAATAATAGGGATTATCTTTGTCCTAATCAACATGGTATCAGAGCTTCAATTTTTTTAACCTTCAAAAAAAGGACAAGAAAGAGGCCAACAGCCATCGTTGGCCACCCTTCCCTGCCATCCCTGCTGTCTGGCCACCGACCCTCTTCCCGTCGGTAGCCTAGAAGTTCGACGTCGACTCCTGCCCCTTACCCTCACGTTGGCGCTGACTCCTACCCCCTCCCCTCACGTCGAAGCACTCGTCCAGGCAATCTCCCGCTCCTTCCACCGGCAGTCCTCCCTCAACTCGTCGTCGACTACCACTCCAGCAGCCACCAAGGGCACCGATGGCCCTGCCTCCTTGCCGAAAAGGGTTGTTCAACCCTGGTACGTACTCCGTCTAGTAGTTAGGCCACATGTTAGGCCTTTTTTGTCTCCTATGTTCGTTGTTCGTGGGTGAATACGTGATATCCACCGATGTTTAAACCTCTGGATTGCGTGGTGGTGTTCCTAGTAAGTTGTTGCTACATGTTTTCTAATGGATAATCGTCTCATCAGGTCTTTTCCTCCCTTTTTTCTAAAAATTCAAATCCTATATTACTCTGTTATTATGACTATACGTGAATCCCTTGTCAAGAACCTTAATGGAACATCTAAAAAATTGAAAGGTAAGAATTATTTACTCTGGCCACAAAGTTTTGAGACTTTTATTATTACACATAGAAAACTCAATGATCTCACCAAACCACCCCCAGATAATAAGGATGTCACATATGATGACTGGTTCGCAAATAATGCAGCTATTGTCTCTTAAATGGTAAACAACATGAAGCCTACTGTAACTAAGGGAGTTATGATACTAAGACTAGCCAAGAAGATATGAAATACTCTTCGTCTCACCTACGGTCATGAGAAGAACATATCTAGAGTTTTTGAGGTATATGAGCAGCTCTTCACTCTTCGTCAAGGAGATTGCTCTGTTCCAGAGCACTTTACATTGTTGCATGGTTTACTGGATGAGCTTGAGGTACATCAACCTTTCACGGCTGATATTACATAAATGAGGCAGTATCGGGAAGAGCTAGCTGTGGTCATTTATCTTTTCAGTCTATCTCCTAAGCTCAGCTCTCAGATCAGGAAACAGATCCTAGAAGCTGATAGTGTACTAGATTAATATACCACCTTTGCGTATGTCCTACGTATCTCCACAACCACTCCTCCTTCAGTCTCTGATCAGTCAACTATAGCAGCTACACGTGGTCGAGGGCGTGGTGGCTCTCATAGAGGGGGTCGTGGTCGCACAAATACTGGAGGACGTTCACGTTGTACTGATTGTGACAGGACTGGTCATCATGTTGAGAGGTGTTAGGATTTACATGGACAGTCTGCTTCTTCTACATTTGCACATATTACTACTGAGTCTCCACCAACCACTTCCACCAGTGAGGAGTCGACAAATACTATCTCACAGGCTGATCATGACAAGGTCTTACAGTTAAAGGTCATCGACTCCGCCGTCACTGTCTCTTACTCCATTTCCATAGGTACTAGTGCTCTCCTGACTTCCAAGAATCCCTCCTAAATAATTGATTCTGGTGCTTCCTCCCACATGTCAGGTACAAAAAACTTGTTTACTTATTTGTTACAATTATCTAATATTAGGTTTGTGACTATTGCTGATGTTCGATCTTGTCTTACTTCTGAAAAAGGAATTATGTAGGCTTCTTCCCAGATCTCTTTTGATAGTCTTATATGTGTCAAAGTTTTCTGTAAATCTTCTGTCTATTAATGCTATTACGAAACAACTACGTTGTTGTGTAACTTTTTTCCCTTTTCACTGTACTTTTCAAGATTTACGAACGAGAAGATTAATTTGGACTTTGAGCGTGGAAATAGTGTGTACCTACTGGTTAGTGACAAAATACCTCGAGGATTAGCGTCTATGGCTTTTACCTCAGAACCGTCTTCGCTATGGTACTATCGATTAGGTCATCCATCTCACCAGAAGTTACAAAAGGAATTACCATGGATGACTATTTCTCCCTTTGAGTGTGAGTAGTGTCAGTTGAGAAAACATCATCGTGCTTCCTTTCGTTAGTTGTATCTTGTGTCTCGTCCAAATTTATTTGAGTTAGAACATTGTGACATCTGAGATCTTGTCAGAGTCTTGTCTGTGTCAGGTTATCGTTACTATATTATTTTTATTAATGATTTTTCTATGGTATCTTGGGTATATCTGTTAAAAGATCGTGATCACATTTATGATGTATTCAAAGTTTTTCTTTCTAAAATAAAAAATCAGTTTGGTGTTACTCTCAAGTGTTTGCGTACTGATAATGCGTTGGAGTTTGTTCAAAACAAGGTTGAATCTTATTGTGCATCTTTAAGCATCATACATCAAACCACTTGTCCACACACCTCCAAACAGAATGAGGTGGCAAAACAAAAGCACAGGCACATTCTTGATATACTATTATGTTACAAATGAAAATTCCAAAACATTTGTGGTCTGATGCTGTTCTTACTGCCACCTATCTCATCAATAAAATACCTTCTACCCTTTGAAGAGGTGAGATCCCTATTCAACGTCTTCAAAAAGATGTCACGTTGTTTTCCTTGATTCTTAAAGTATTTGAGTGTGTGGCCTTTGTCTAGGATCTCTCATCGGGGTTTGATAAACTCTTTCCTAGAACCCTCAAACGTGTGTTTGTAGGATACTCCAGAACTCAACGCAGGTACCGATGTTTTCATCCACCATCTGGTCGTTACTCTATGTCTGTAGATGTCACCCTCTTCGAGTCTATGGGATACTTTTGTGATTTGAGTGTCTCGAAGGAGCCTGTAGTTGAATCTGTTCCTCTTCCTCTTGTTGAGTCTAGTATTGACACAACAGACTCACCTCGTTCCTTACAGGTATATTGACATCATCAGGGACCACCTGCTCTACCAGCAGTAGAACCAACTCTAGGTCTATAAGGTGACAGTAGCGCAGATGAAGATAATAATAGTATTAGAGATGTAGCCCCACCTGCAACAGAAAAGCCACAAAGATAGAAAGAGACACAAAGGTCATTTAACCCATTTACAAGGGAAGATGTCTTCATACATGCTACACAAGATAAAGATCATGAAGTCCAGCCAAAATTTCATTATCCACGAAGGGGTCATCGTAATTAACAACCAAATGAAGATTTTTAGAGCAGTCATACAAAGGGATCTTTGTTAGACTCACTTGACTCTTTGAGTATTCATGATTCTAGAGATCCTTATGATTATAATTCTTATGAAGGTGGTTCTATTGGACAGACTATAGCACTCAAAGTGATGGGACAAGAAATGCATTTTTTTATGCTCCAAGCAAACAAACTAGATGGGATATAGACTTATTATTTCATTATGTACCTCCTTCAACACAATATGAAGAGCAACTACCTGAACGTCCTCTAAGTCATTCTTATATTTCTCGACAGCCTCAAGAATTCATCAACCAGCATATATAATTTCACAATATCCATCAATAAGATTCATAATACAACTGCCAATGTCACAATACTATTACTTCATAATGAATATCTCACATATTATAGTCATATGTCTTCGAACAACTACGTGTTGTAGAGAGAGTCCTGAATTCAACAACAAATTCATCAAAAAAGCAACATAACTGATGTACAAGAAGAATATTTTGATCAACTAAGACATTCTTCATGGTATTAAACATATATAAGGTAACTTTTTTGAGTACTTTTGTTTTTAAACATTTATTAAGTATTTTTATATATTATTCATACTTCAGGATATTTCTATTAGGTTCATCTACTGTATTTTAATGTGATACATATTGAAAAAGTTGATTTAAGTAATTTAAGATGTAGATTATTATTTATTTTAACTTATCTTAGAGTTTCAAATCAAAATTCAAAGTTTTTTTACTATTTCCATGAACTTCCATAAATTTACTGTGATTCCACCGACATTTCCACCAATGTTCGATGCGTTTCTTATTTTTGTCGGACTTGACATTTAATTCTATGCTTTTAGTAAGATACATTTTGTGATCTTAAATTTTTGCAATGTAAGATACCCCGTGAAAAAAGTTGCCCTTTTTGTTCAAAATTTTTGATGTATAACATGCCAACAACCTTAAGGAATAAAGTAATTATGGTATTCTAAGTAAAGCATGTCTTAAAAAAGTACAACAGATCGGAAATTTACTTAAAAATTGAAAAAGGAAACAAATTTCTGAACATATCTTAAAACATGCTGAGTTGGAATCATTTCACAAGGGAGTTGAAGTGAAAATTTTTGTGGGTTCATCGCAACTCGTATCGTGTGTGTATTCTCTCACAGCCTCACAGGTAATCTAAGACTGCTGTTTGAGCTTGAATAAAATGAAATTTTTACTGAATTAAGATGTTGTGCCAGTCCAATGCTTCAAAGAAAATCAAAAGTTTCCAATAGGAATTTGGCAATTTTAGACATAAATAGCTGCTGCATGGCTTGAGGTCTTGCTAGCCTTATGATGAAGTTGGGGGTCAGTTATTGTATTGGTTGGGGAGTAGCTGTTCTGTTATATTTTCTCCGTGTTCCAAGTTGGAACTTTTTGGTTTGTCTGTTGAGTTCTATCTTCTTGATAGACTCCTTTGCTTCTGTTTGTCTTTTATGTTTCTCATTGGTTTATTGATATCAATAAAATTCACTTCTGCTGCTCAAAAAAAAGAAGAAAAGAAAGGCATAATAGCTGTAAGCTTACCTACGCCACTTCCCACATATAACCTTGTTATCATTCTGTGCTCTACATTGAAGCCAACTACTGATGGAGCCCACCTTTGAACTGGCCAACTTCAATCCCTGTGAATACAAGTAGAACTTCAGCATTTTCATAACTGCAGGTGAAATCTACTGCTGAAGAAACTGTAGTTTAAAAAGAAAAAAAAAATTAGCTAGGAAGAAACTCTTACATCCAAGTCAGAGCATTCCTCGGGCCCCAATTCTGAAGATTCACCAAAACAATCATAGTCTCTACATGGCAAAGTATCATTTGTCAAAAGAACATTCAGACAACTATCAAAAATAACCACCACATAAATGCTCAACCTACTATGTATGGTCAACAACATGAATCCTTCTTTCTCCATTTTGAGCTATGTTTGATGTTGCTTTTGTTAGCTGGTAGTATGATACATTTCTTAATTTATTTTTTACAACCACCAATCATGTAATTTTAGGTGTCCTACACCCCTTTGACTTCAATAACTGAATTAAAAGAACATTTATGGTGCCCAAAAGGTTGAATACAGTAAACATCAATAAATGCACGTATTACTGTATTTACCCAATTGCTGGGCTGTCAAATGTGCAAAGACATCTTCCCTATAATAAATTCAGGGTAAATTGGTAACCGGAGTAATGCCCTTCAATTTTTCATTTATGGCAGTTACCACCAGATGATTATATAGAGAAGAGGATATGTGAAGGCCAAGTACCCATAACCCAATTTTCCTTCCAAGAACAAGTAAAAACTCCCTGCATTTATTTTCATCAGTAGCTCATTTGCTAGTTGGACAAGCTCTGCCACCACTGGGACTATAGGATAGCAACAAAATCAGCTTCTTAATCTATGCTCGTAAGTCGCAACCATCCCCTATGCAACCCCTATCATGGGATTATGGGAAAATGGCAGACCAAAGAAGGCGAAGAGGGAAGAGATTGAGAGCTTTCACCTGAATTAGTCACAGGTAAGGGGGTGTTTTCTTGTGCCTTCCATTTGTCTCGTCCAGCAACCTGTGGTCTAATCAATCTCTTCTGAAAACTCTCCTTTTCAATCTATGATCCAGCGTACTCAAACTCATAGATCTGTCAACCTGACGTAAAGGTACTTAGGACAGACTCCTTGGATAAGGCTGGGAATCAAGATTTCGGCATCAAAGAGGGACCATTGGTTTTGGTTCTTTAAGCATGAACAAGATCCAACAGCAATGGAGGAAACTACGGCTCTGATTAATGATGAATTTTTGCGACTTTCTAGTCAAGGGGCAGGACTTGGAGGGAGAAGAATATGAATCCATTAATTGTTCCATACTTATTGACATGGCACCTAAGTGCCCAGGCATTATATTACACCCAGCTCTTTTTTTTATAAACCGGATATGGTCCGTCGGGATTCAGTCTTGTTAGAATAGTTAGGGATGTATTTTATGGTTAAACGGATTATTAGATATCTGTATATCTAAAGGGTGTCTAATACCTATATATATGTAATCCTCACTAATCAATAGAGATGATCTTGGTTTTCTCTCATAACATGGTACCAGAGTCCAAGGAGAAACCACAAAAAAAAACCCTAACCACCTGCCACCCCCGTCCTTGCCGCCGGTCGCCTGTCCTACCGCCGGACGTGACCTCCTACCTTCCCTATGCCCCCAAACTCCCCGCCTGCGTGCACCAAGGCACCTTCGGCCGCCGGCAGGCCCGTACGTGGCCTGCAGTCCACTGTCGGCCATCCAGCCGGCAGTTCCGCCGCCGTCGCCGACTGTACGGCGTCATCGGCACATGATCTGCCATCGGTGATGCCCCATTGCTCCTCTCGTCCCATTGTTAGGACAGTCCAGTCCCTCTAGGCCATGTTTTAGGCCCCTTTTCCGTCTCCAGTTGGTGTTGTGTGTGGATACGTCACGTCCACACACCATGGTGAGCAGTTGGTCCATTTTCTTCGTAGTTTTCAGACCATCTATTTGTGATTCACTACTGAAAATCAGTGATGATGTCATCTCGTGATTCGTTTGGTACCTCTGAGAAACTCTCTGGCCCTAACTATCATCTGTGGTTCCAGAGTTTCGAGACATTTGTTTTGGCACACAAAAAATTGAAGCACCTTACAGATTCTCCTCCAGATGTTAAATCTAAGATTTATGAAGATTGGTTAGCCGATGATGCGACGGTTATTACTTGGATGGTTAATAGCATGGAGCCTTCTGTTGCACGTGGTGTCATATCATTGCGGCCAGCAAAGAAGATTGGGGATATCCTTCGACTCACATATGGGCATGAAAAGAATATTTCCAGAGTCTGTGAGATTTATGAGCAGCTTTTCACTCTACGGCAGGAGGACAGATCCGTCCAGGATCTCTTCATTGTTCTTCAAGCCTTACTAGAGGAGTTGGATGTTCATCAACCTCTGACAGTTGATATCACCCGCTTACGTCAGTACCGTGAAGAATTAGCGGTTGCTGTATTTCTCTCTGCCCTGAATCCTGATCTCAATTCACAAATTCGAGGACAGATACTGACTACTGATGTACTACCAGATCTTCATACCACGTTCAGCAAAGTTATACGGGTGTCTACCGCTATTCTCATACAATGCAAAGCCTTTTGCCATGGCGGTCACCCATGGACGTAGACGTGGTGGTGCTCAAAGAGGACGTGGTCGTGGCGATACCAGAGGACGGCCACGTTGTACATACTGTGGACGGTTGGGTCACCGAGTTGAACGATGCTGGGATATTATTAGTCATCCTCAAACGACTAATGTTACTACAGAAGCCCCCATATCTGCTGCTACCACTGAACCACAGACATTCACTGTATCACAGGCTGATTACGAACGACTTCAGCAGCTAAAGGTCACTGACTCCACTGCCACAGCCACACATGCCAGTACTTCAGGCACTAGTGCCCTATTTGCCTCGAGAGACTCCTCTTAGATCATTGATTCCAGTGTCTCCTCCCACATGTCAGGTACTCGTAGTTTGTTTACACAATTGTCCCAGCTATCTGATATTCGGACCGTCGCGATTGTTGATGGTCGAACTTGTCCAGTTTCTGGTGGAGGGTGGTCCACGCCTCTTCACAGTTATCACTTGAGAATGTCCTTTTTGTGTCTGATTTTCCTATAAATTTATTGTCCATTAGTGCTATTACAAAACAGTTAAAATGTTGTGACATTTTTCCCTTTTCACTGTACCTTTCGGGATTTACAGACGAGGAAGAGAATTGATTTGGACCGTGATCGAGGAAATGGAGTATACCTGCTAGTTCGTGATGAGATTCCTCAAGACTTGGCTTCTGTAACATCTACTGTTGAGTCCTCTTCCTTGTGGCACAATAGACTGGGACATCCATCTCATCAGAAACTCCAACAGGCCTTACCGTGGCAGTCCGTGTCTCGTTTTCATTGTGCGTCATGTCAATTAGGTAAGCACCATCGTGCTTCGTTTAAACAGTTGAGTCTTGCATCTAATAGCACAACATTCGAGTTGGTTCATTGTGATGTGTGGGGTCCATCTAAAGTCTAGTCTGTGTCGAGTCATAGGTACTACATTGTTTTTTTTGATGATTTTTCCCAAATGTCCTGGGTATATTTGTTAAAAGATCGAAGTCATATTCATAATGTACTCAGAAATTTTTTTAATGAAATAAAAAATCATTTCCATGTGACTCCCAAGTTTTTGAGAACTGACAATGCACTTGAGTTCATGCATTCTTACATCATTTCTATGTGTGCTTCACTGAGTATCATCCATCAGACATCCTATCCTCATACCTCACAGCAAAATGGGATTGCAAAACGTAAGCATAGGCACATTCTAGATGTCACTCATACACTTATAGTACATATGCAGGTTCCAAAACATCTTTGGGCTGATGCTGTGCTTACAGCCATCTATCTTATCAACAGGATGCCTGCTACCCCATTTGGTGAGGAGGTTCCACTTCGTCGTCTACAACCAGAATCCACCATATTTAGTCTGACACTGAGGGTGTTTAGGTGTGTGGCCTTTGTTCAGGATCTTTTCCCTGGGTTGGACAAGCTGTCTCCACGTGCAATAAAGTGTGTTTTTGTCGGTTATTCGCGAACTCAAAGGGGTTATCGGTGTTTTCATCCTCCCACTCGTCGATATTATGTTTCTGCAGATATTACTTTCTTTGAGTTTGAGCCATATTACAATGTTCCTCCACCATCCAGCGTGTCAATCCCTGTTCCTTCGGTTGTTGAGTTGCAACATGCTGATCCTCAGTCTACACCACCTGTTCCACCACCAGCTTCTTCGTCCTTGCAGGTGTATCGCCGACGGCAGCATTCTCCAGGACCTCCTCACAACGAAACCATCCTCCTCTACCGATGCAAATCCGCCCACCAGTTCCTCAGACATGCCTATAGCCCTTCGGAAAGGTACTCGTTCATGTACAGTTTATCATATTTCTCATTTTGTATCTTATGATGCTCTACATCCTCATTTTCGTAGTTTTGCCTTGTCCCTTCTTTCTCAGACTATTCCCAAGCATTACGAGGAGGCACTTTTTCTTCCACATTGGAAGGCTGCTATGGATGAGGAGATTACGGCACTTACTAGTCGTGGCACATGAGAGTTAGTGGCCCGCACTGCTGGGACTACAGTGGTCACCTATAAGTGGGTTTATACTATCAAATACAAAGTAGATGGCAGCATTGACAGATACAAGGCTAGACTGGTTGCTCGGGGTTTTACTTAGACATATGGCATTGATTATGAGGAGACTTTTTCACCGGCTTCTCGTCTCAATTCTATCCGGATGCTGTTGTTTCTTACATTGAATAATTCTTGGGATATGTGTCAGCTTGATGTCAAGAATGCTTTCCTCTATAGAGAACTGACTGAGACAGTCTTGATGGAGCAGCCTTCGAGGTACGTTACTCAGGGAAAGGATTGTGTGTGCAGATTACGGAAGGCTATCTATGGGCTAAAGCAAAGTCTCAGGGCGTGGTTCGAGAAGTTTAGCCAGGTGGTACTTGATGGTGGTTTTCAGCGATGTGCAGTGGACCACTCAGTGTTTTACAGGCGCACAGGTCGTGGATGTGTCATACTGACTGTATATGTGGATGACATTCTAGTGACTGGGAGTGATACAGAAGGAATTACAAAAGTAAAGGCCCATCTTCACAGACACTTTGTGACCAAAGACATGGGAAAGCCTCGCTATTTTCTGGGGATCGAGTTTGCCTATGGACATGGTAGGATGACTCTATCACAGAGGAAGTATGTATTGGATCTCTTAGAAGAGACAAGCCTTCTGGGATACAAACCAGAAAGCACCCCTATCGAGCAATCACCTTCTTTTTGGGATCGCAGCTCAGAGCTACTAGAGGATTCTGGTCAATATCGAAGGCTGATTGGCAAACTCATTTACTTGACGGTGACGCGACCTGATATTTCTTATGCAATCAGTCTTCTGAGCCAGTTTATGCATGAGCCTAGGATGGTACATTGGACAGGTGCTCTTCGGGTCTTATCTTATGTGAAAGGGGCGCCAGGAAATTGTCTGATATACAGGAAAAATAATCACACCAGAGTTGAAGCCTACTCAGATTCAGAATATGCAGGTGATAGAGGTAACAGAAAATCTACGTCTGATTTTTGTACTTATGTGGGAGGCAATTTAGTCACTTGGCGAAGCAAGAAACAAAATGTGGTGTCCAGGTCTAGTGCAAAAGCGAAGTACAGATTTATGGCTCAGACTACGTGTGAGATGATGTGGGTGAAGTCACAGCTTGAGCAGCTTGGGTGTGATGTTGAGGTGCCTATGTCTATGAGGTGTGATAATCAAGCTGCAATCGTTATTGCAACCAATCCCACCTTTCATGAAAGGACAAAGCACATCGAGGTTGACTACCACTTTGTGAGGGATCTGGTTATGAATGGAGTTATATCTACTACATATACGCGCTCTTCAGAGCAACTAACAAATATATTCACCAAAGGTCTTACAGTGGGTGTGCTCAAGTCTTTATGTGACAAGCTGAGCATGGTTGATATGTATGCTCCAGCTTGAGGGGGAGTGTTAGAATAGTTAGGGATGTATTTTATGGTTAAACGGGTTATTAGATATACGTATATCCAAGGGGTGTCTAATATCTAAATATATGTAATCCTCACTAATCAATAAAGATGATCTTGGTTTTCTCTCATAACAAGTCTTATTAAACAAAAATAAAGGATGTGTTGCCCTATCCAGCAGCTCCTAGCCGGCCTTCAAACTCCCTGTGCTTCTTACATCTAGCCTCCAACACTAAAACGACGGACTCCCCCTCCTCCATCAGCCTCTTCCTCCTCGTCTATCAGCAATCTCGAGTCTCTCTAGTGAACTTTCTGATGATCCCAAAACTTAAAGGATTCACTTTATTCTCATTTGATCTTCTTTTTGTGTTCTTCAATATTGTCTACCTCAAAGACATTATTGTTCTCTTATATTTTCATTTTGTTTAAAACATATTGCTTTTAACTTATTTTGATGTTAATGTGTGTTTATATTGATACTTTAATGTTAAGTTTATTACATTTTATTGTGATCATGTCATTTGTTATATAATTCAATGTTATTTAGGGATTAATTGAGTTAAGAATAGATATATCAATGCATAATTGCATTTAATAATATATAACATAAAGAGTAAAAATACTAAAAATAAATTATTTTGTATTTTTTTAATGACACCTAGGTGACGCTCAATGCCTTGGCACCTTAAAAAGTATGGATTGTTCTAATTCTAGGACAGTTATTCCTCATAATCGCTCCTTGTGATGCTATGTAACCATGGCAATTAGGATCTCAAAACAATCGCTCTCTCCTTTGTCCTTCTACCCTTTTCAACCTCTACCTTAGCTCCCCCTCTCTATCAACACACTCGCAAATGACAGAGTATATTTGCTCCTTACCTTTTTACCAAGCACATAGAAGGGGATTCCGTTCAACAAGTGCTGAAACTACTAGTTCCTTACTCTCTAGGGTAGGCCCTTGTTAAATCCCACTAAAGAACTTTCGAGTGAAAATGACTCAATCAACCATTCAACCTAATCAAAACAGAGATTGCGCTATTTATCTACATTAAGGAGTAGACCTCAACCCACTTTAAGGATGGTAAAAAGCGTAAGTCCCAAATTGTTATGGTAACTGCTATTAACCAGTTACTGAGAGAGACGTGGTTAGACCATGCAGAGAATTTTCTTTAAGGTGGAAAAGACGACAGAAGGAAGAACTTGATAAAAGAAAGTGAAGGTATGTCCTTAAAAGAGGGTAGCTAGATCACATAAAGAGTTGTCTATGGCTGAGAAAAACCATAAACAAGAATAAAAGGCAACATCTGGCAACTAGGATGAAGCTTAAGGTGGATGCATAAAAGAGGTGCCAACTTAATGGGGTGATCAGGATATCAGCTCACTTAACATCAATGTGGTATGGTAGAATGTTGTAGTAGTGGAGATAGATGAGTGATTGACAGGGCTTCCCCAACCAAAGACATTAGCAAGTATAACTAGCATGCTTTAACTTTGGCAATAAAAATGTAGATGATACATTTTATTTGACCTAAAACAATTATTCAAATCCAAAAACAAACTACCATGACATAATCCCACTTTGTAGTTGGTAAAATTAATACATTCTCTCCATTTATCTATTTTCAATGCCACTTCCTTTGTTGTTAAGAAAGTAAGCCTTGATAGTGAGGTTGCTCCACTTGGACCTGAAGGTCATGGGTTCAAATCACATTTAGCCTCTCCATATGGGTATATAAGTTGCGTACATATGGACCCTTTCTGGTATCCAACATTGGTGGGAGTCTCACAAGCCCCTTTGCCACTTCGTTTTAAGATTATGCCATGCTTAAAGCCTTTTTAACTCTTTCCCATTTTTTATAAACCATTTTTTACTATTCAGCGTCTTCTAACTCCATCGATATTAATTACTTCTCCTTTCTTACATAAGGTATTCTTTCAATATGGTTAAACCACTTAAAATAATGATCTTTTTCTCAATTGTTGTAAATGAATTGTTGCAACCATCACCTATTACAAATGATTCATTTCTCAACTCATCTCTAGGATTACATGTCATGATACAAGTTCAAGCCCATTAACAGTCAGTCTACAACAAGTTCGTAAAATTACTGTCCTGAAGCAACTTGTGTATGACTCACCAAAATGGGTCAAAACATTCAAACCGTAAGTTACTTTATTAGTAGCTTACTTCCTTATAGATCTTCAATTTATCCAATATAAGACTAAAAATATACCGAAGCACCTCAAACACATCCAAGAATATTACATTTTCTCCCACTAAGCCTTTTGACATCCTTGTCAAGAGTTACCCCAAGATCGCGATATAGGACTCTAAAGGTAGCTCCCACCAACTCATTTTTGGTGTTACACTTAATTTCAATTAGCACTTAGCTCCTACAATTTCGACTCTAAAGGTGGCTCTGATACCATCGTGTCATAATTTGAACCCAAGTCTAGTAACTGATCTAATCTATGACAACTCTATAACACTAACATCCTAAAGTAACTTGTGTATAATCTACCAACACGGGTCAAAATACTAAACTCATAAGTTACCTTAGAAGTAGTTCATTTCCTTATATATTCATCCTGGATCATATTAGACTAAGGGTCCGTTTAGTAGAACTTTTGGACAGTTTTTGAGCATATAGCTTCTCTCCAGAAGTTATAATGATTTAACAATTCTACCAAACATTACTAGTTTTTTAGAAACATGTAACTTTTGGAACAGTAATTCTTTTACATTTTCAAAAACTGGATTATGATAGTTTCTTGTCAGAAACTAGCTTCTACACTTAAATTCAAAAGCTGAAGTTTTACCAAACGGACCTTAAACATGCTAAAGCACCTCAAACACATCACGAGGTATTATATTAACTCCATTCTTCCATCCTAATATCCTTTTCTAAACTAGATAGTAATATAATTATGATTGCAATAAATCTAGACAAACAAGAGATGAAATTATGTGAAAGTTGCATACGTACTTAGAAATTGGACCAAACCATTGTGGAATGTCAGCTTGATAATCACTACCAATTCGAACCTTTGAAGTATATGGCTGAGAATCCTTTAACATGAATAGTACATGACCTAGATTGCGTTGCAATATTCTTCTCCTACACTTCCTGTCAATATTAGCAAACGGTACCTCTGTGTTGCTTTCTTGTGTTGGTATTGGTTCCTTCTGAAGACAAGGCTGGCAATACCAGTCTTCACTAAAAGGCTTCTTTTCACGGCAACAGTGCAAGTGAAATGCATTTTCACAAAGGTCACAAATCAACATCTTTAGAGGATTGCCCACTAGACCACATATCATACACCGTAAAAAAGGTTTGGCATTGCCTTCACCCAGAACTTCAAGAGGAGCACAGACAACAGTATGCTGAGCACCCGTAGGCAGCTTCTTTGTTTTGAGCAGATGGATGTAAAGTTCCTTTGCCGAGGAAAAGCCAACATCCAGTGGTTGAACAATCAAAGCATCAGAAAAACAGAAGTTGCCAAAGTCATCTGCCTCATCCTTCATGAAAAATGATCATTAAACCAGATGAGTTGATGATGAATAACTCTGAAGTATCAAGTACTTAGGACAGAAATTTCTAGAAAACCACACATAAATACTTACAGTGAAATCAGTAGGCAACCATTCCTTTTCAACAGAGGAAGCTTTCATGACCTTCGGTTTCAGAAAAGAATTCAAATTAATTCTACCATCAACCTGCTAACCAAGAGTTGGTACAGATATGTTATTCAAATGAGTGAAGATATGGGTGGATTTTCATTACTAACAAGAAACATTTTGTGACCATTTATGGAGAAATTTAAAGTTCTTACAGGCCTGCTGATGCCAATTTTCTGTGTATTCAAGGGATAACATTCTGGACTAGAGCTAGAACTACAATTTCGTGGCAACTTGAAATCCTCATATGTGTTTTTCTCTGTTAATACTCCTACTGAATTTTGCAACATCTTTCGCTTGTACATTGCTGATATTACAGTGTGAGAAATAGGAACCTGATATTACAAGTGCCAGAATGTGTGAAAAAATTCAGATTAATTTTGGCACATGCCTAGGAGGGAAATAGTTAAAAACAGAAATTATAATACAATTACGAGGCAAAATTAAAGAAAACAACTCTGGAAGGTAGATTGGAGTCATAATAATAATAATAAAGCCTGATCCTATAAATATAAGTCAACCTGGAAGATCTACTTATGTTCGAAGGATTTCGCAAAAAAAAATCCATTAGCTGTTGACATTCTAGTAATTACTATCGCATACTGTTTGAAAAAACTCTTCAAAACAAGACAGGCTTGCATAAGTCTTGAAAAATCTCTTGATGGTTATTGATATTATACCTTGCTCAAAAGCAATCTTCAAATTTTCCAAACTTGGAAAACAGAAACTTAACTAAGATAGAACAAAATCAACTTGGCATATTAGCTCAATATGGTAAGCTCAAAGATTCGAAGTGACAAAGAACGTATAATTTGGAAAAGGTAAAGCAGCTTGGGTGGTCGAATATCACTAACGAAGTCCAAACATATACAGCACTTAAGGAGTGAGCTTTGCCCAGTAGGTTGCCACATCTTGGGTGGGCAAAGAGGATGTGGCAGCAGAATCTACAAATAAGCACGAAAGTGGAACATGTTTCCCAGAATTCCCCAAACTTGTTAAAAGTTCAAACTAAGAAGGAACGTATGCCAAATTTTGACATAGCTCAATATGGTAACTTTCATGGCATGAAGTGCAAAAGGCGCATACATCCAACACATTCTCCAAGTATCCGCCAAAGCAAATACGCGAAACGACTCATAAATAATTAGAACAACGAACGTAAAAAAATTTACATAAAAACAATGAGATTGACACTGTAAATATCTAGGGTTTATCCAAACACGAAAAGGCACAAGAAGAAAGGGAAAAAGACAATTTCCTTATATCATCAGCTCCTAATTAGACTTCCATTCCAAGCATTCATCACCATTTTACCTTCTCAACCTCTTACATGGAATCTCAAACAGAATCTTCTTGCCTGAACAAACACCAAACTTCTATGGTCAAGTGACATGACACAACAACTAGTTGCTTATTCGCGAGCTGTCAACATCCGACCAAGACAACAACCACCAACACTCGTAATAAGATGAAAACACTAACACATACGGCGCGGTGCTTATGTTCATCTACCATTTCGAGTGTACACGAATAGAGAATGGTGGCATCGAATTCGAAACTAACTATCTCAGGTGGTTCTGGACATATGGAGGACAAACATGAAGTGAGTCGGTCACGGAATACGGCGGCCAACCGCACTGACAACACTGAGAGAGAGAGAGAGAGAGAGAGAGAGAAGCGCACTGATAACTTATTGCTTTGCTTGCTTTGAAACAGACTTGTATATTTATGATTATTTTTTAATGGCCAGGTGCTGCTTTTTTAATGGGTGTCGTTTACAATATCCTCCATAACCACCACCACCACAGTCACCCCCACTACAAGCACCTTCATCTCCACTATCAGGCCACCACACTATCATCACCACTACTGTCCTTATAATTGTCATTAATGTTGCCATTGTCATTTCTTATCAATACCACTTCATCACAATCAACATCACTGCCACAAGCTTGTGTGTACAAGAACAGTCGCCACCGAAATCATTATCACAAGTGATGGAATCAAGAATTATCTTTTTCAACTTAGTCTAATTTAATAGAATAATAAAATAAAGAATATACATCTTAAAAAATTAAGACAGATGCTACAATACACTCAACATATAGTAGCATGAAAACTAATAAATTTCAATCATTCAAGATGTTATTCAAGACTAACATCTTGATGATGAAGTGTGGATCTAAAAGTTAATTTTTTGTAAAATACAGGATAGACATCCAAAAATGCCAAAGTATATTATGTGTTGGTGCATCATAGAAATTTCTAAAAATTAAATATTTCAAAAATAAAAAATATAAAAAAAATATAATAATTTTATTAAAGATCCAATAAGACAATCCATTACATTTGCTAAATGCATCGTGCACTAGATAATGTATGTGCGCTAGTAAAAAATTAAAGAAAAATACTCTATAGTAAAATAATGTATGTATGATGTATCATTAAGGTCCTATTTAGATATGATTTTGAGGAGTTTGATTCTTCTAGAATCGTATCTTGGCAACAATCTAAAATAAATGGGATAAGATATAACAGATTTTGCACACTAGTTGATGCAATTAGTATTTGGATTTGTAGTGTGTTTTGGATAGTGAGAGAATCAAAGTTTTATTTGATTACAAGAGAATCAATATTTTTCTTCCATTTTTGTCCTTTCCTTTGCATGTTTGTACAAAAAATGTTGCATATTTACAACATTGCCATCCATTGAAACTTCCATCAACCATCTCATTACTACGCATGACTCTTCCTCCCTCCTTTCACTTCTTCTCTATTTCTCTTCTCTACTGTGAAACCCTAGCAACCGCCTCATTGCAATAGAGGAGACGTCGATAATGAATGTCTCAATTCACTTCACTTCTTCTTCTCCAATCTTCCATTCTTTGTCGTTCCTTACCTTTGTTTTTCTTTTCATCGTAGTGAGCTTGGTGGTGAGGTTAACGATGAGGTCAGGTGAGACAACAGAACTTGAGCTTGATGGCGAGATTTGGTAGAGGTAACCTTTTCCTTGGTTCACTTGTTCTTCTCCATTCTTTCATTCTTCCTTAATTCTTAGGTCTGAGAGTTTTGGTGTTTTTCTTGATTTATAGGGGTAAATATGTTATTTTCAATAAGAAAAATAATGCCAAAATCTACATTCAAATTAGATGCAATATTCTCCATATTTTACATCTCATAATCTTACAACTATTCTACCTCGATTTGTGTGCATAGAATTAAGATTCTACATTGAAAATCCATTCCAAAATTGTATCCAAACAATGCCTTAATTTTTTTAGAAGATTGTGAAGCCATATTGTCTCACAAACAGTGGATGAAGCCGCCACATACTTGTAGAGAGAGCCACAATTCTAATTAGATCAAGAAAAACACGTATCCCATGGTCCTTCTCCTTTCATCCTAGTCACCTCTCCAATCACTATTAAAACATCTGATAAGTTGTGTTTCAATATCATAAGCATAAAACATGTCAAAGTTCATGATACCTTTGTTGTACCTAAGAATTCTCTTAGTAGCATGCCAATGAGATTCCTTTGGTGTCTCCATGTATCTACTCACAAGTTCTACTCCAAAAACAATATCGGGCCTTATGATTATTAGTTGGTGTCTTCATGTATCTACTCACAAATTCTACTCCAAAAACAATATCAAGCCTTGTGATTATTAGATACCTTACAGCTTCCAACCAAACTCTTATAAAGAGTTGGTTCGACTATTTTGCCTTTTCTAATTCTTAAGAGCTTTAAACGCATTGCTATAAGGACGATCACTGGATTGCAATTGTCCGTCTTGATCTTCTCTAGAATCTCCTTTGTGTATTTCTTTTGAGATATGAATATTCCATCTTCATGTTGCTTAAGTTCAATGTTGAGGAAGTATGACATGAGACCATAATCATTTACCTCCAATTCTTTGAACATGGCCTTCTTGAAGTGTACAAACATTGTCTAACTACTCCCTATAAAGAGTAAGTCATCAACATACAAACATATTAGAAGAACATCACCTTGACCATTCTTCTTCGCTTAGATTGCATGTTCATATGGACATTTGATAAAGTCGTTGTTAAACAAATATCCATCAATGAGTGCATTCCAAGCACGTAGTGTTTGCTTGAGTTCACAAAGTGCTTCTGTAACACTTGTGCTCAGATTATCCAGAATAAATATAATTAACTTTTGTAATCTGGAAATTAGTTTAATGATATGATTTTGTGTTGAACTCTCTCTATTAGGTGGTATTTATCTCTGGTTATTTCCCTACTGTGTGGTATTTTGGACCTTTGTACGCCACATAAGCATGTGTGCTACCAGAGTGGGGCCGGAGTCAACTCTGCACAGTACCCACACCGTTAGCTACTGTGCCTTTTCCGACCCGTAACCTTCCTCCATGCCGAATCTTGGATTTGCCAAGATCTCCGACGATTATCATGGACGAGCGGCGATAACAAGGCGATGGACTTAAATGGAGAGAAGAGGATGGCGATGGGGGCGGAGACCGAGAGGAAGAGAAGGAGGGAAGAGAATTGGAGGTGAAAACTAGAGAAAGAAAGAGAGAGAGAGAGAGCCAAAGAAGAAGAAGAAGAAGAAGAAAGAGAGAAAGAAGAAGTGTGTGTCCGTCGGTGGAAGAAGAGTGCCACCGGAGACCAGGGAGCCCAGAGAGACGTCGAGGAGAGAGAGGAAGATCGCCGAAGGAGAAGGGATCATCGGGAACCAACTTGAGAGTACGCATTCCCATCCTCTACTTCTTCTCTCAGTTCAAGCTTTAGATTTATGATTAATGTTCTAATTTTAGTTGAAAAGCATGAAAATGAGCTAGTTGGCATAAAATCATGGTTGTATGATTATTTGAGAATTGTCCATAATTTATCAAGAATTTAGTGGATTTTCCCGAGATTATGCTACAGTGACTTGGGACGAGTCTTCTTAGTTTCTCATTTTGTATCTTGAGTTATGTTTCATAATTTTTGATGAAATTTGTCCCAAAAAGAAGTAGATTTGGCATACTAATGGTGTTATTTTATACAAGATTGGTGGCTCATTGGAAAGGGGTTTGCTGGAGGTCCCAATTCCGACGACTGTCAACCATAGGGTCGAAACCAATTTTCAGAAATCGCTTTGTTCGACATGCCAAAATGGTTCGGTATGTTGAATCAGGGGATTTCGGCAAACCGTTAAGTTTCGGCCTGTTAGAACAAGGCCTTGAGCCACTTTTAGATTTAGGCCTTTTTCGGTATATTGAAAATATTCAGTTTGCCGAATCAAAACCCCAAAATTGATTTTTTGGGGTTTTTCCTAATTATGCAATAATGCCTTGTTTGTGTATTTTGGCATGTTTGCTTACTAAGAATTCTTGAGATTTAAGCAAGTGTAATAGAAAAGTTATTTTAGAAAAGCAAAGTTTTACAGAAAAGAATTAGAATAAAGATTTCAAAGAAAAATACATAGTTTCAGAATGAGATTTCCAGAGTTATGACCCTGGTTAGAGAGACTGGGTGCCCAAAGAATAGATATTGAATAGGCTGAGTAAAAAGACCTGTGTGCTCAAACACCCAGAGGAGTATTGGAAGAACGCATCTCCATGCAAATGAGAAAAGAAAAAAGAACAAAGAAACCTATTGGCTGAGACGGTGGTATGCCTACATGGGGACTTTCACCGTGGTAGTGTAGGAGGTTAAGGTTGGTGCCTCTCCCTCCGTTTATGGGCAGGTCACCTTTGATCAAGGTGGCACCAGAAAAGATTTTTCAGATTTGAAATTTTATTATAGTTTTAAGCTAGAATCGAGCTAAGTTTTAGCTTCTGAGTTTTAGCTATATTCTAGCTAAGATGAGAACAAAGTTTTAAGGTTAGTTCCAACCAAAGAATAGTGTTTTAACCAAATTGGGTTTTGAGATTAGACTGGAGTTTAGTCTAGAGTTGTTTTCAGAAAAGCATTAAAGCAAGAGGTTTCAAAATAGAAACAAAAAGTATTTGAGAAAAGTATGAAAATTTTTTCTAAAGATAAGAGGTTTCCTAGAAAAGACATTTTGTCAAGAATTTCCAAAAAGAGATTTGAAGAGTTTTGTTTTGGTTTTTGAGAACCTAAAATTTAACGATTAGAGGTTTTTACGCTATGGTTTTGGTAGGTGCGTACTGTGTGACTTGAAAGTCACTTACACGTGCTTTTGTGTTGTTTTGTTTTTAAGTACTCAATTTGAAGTGCAGTCCAGTCTGGTGTTTATAGTCAGGAGTCACTAGCTGCACACACAGGTTCTGGGTAGATTACAGTTTATTTTCTTTGTTAGTGCATTTAATCCTAGTTAGTAGTTTAGTTTTCCGTAGAGCCCCGGTTTGGGGCGTTATAGCTTCCTTCAAATGATACACTTTATTTTCTTCTCCTTTTACCATAATACCATTTAGTTGCTTGACATACACTTCTTCTTGTAGCATGTTGTTAAGGAATGTAGATTTCACATCAAATTGATAGATCTTCCAACTATGCCATGCAACTAGTGAGATTATTATTCTCACTGTATCAAAACAAGCCACTAGTGCAAAGAATTCTTCATATTTGACATCGTACTTCTGTTTGTAGCCTTTAGCTACAAGTCATGCCTTCTACCTTTCAACTTCTTCGTCAACTTTGTGCTTGATTTTATACACTCATTTTACACCAATAGCCTTCTAGTCCTTTGGAAGTGTCATTAACTCCCATGTATCATTCTTCTTGATTGCATGAATTTCTTCTTACATTGCTGATCTCTAAATTGTTTTCCCTAGCCTCTTGAAAGTTGAGAGGCTCATGGTCAACATATATATAGAAAAGTTTTGTTCCACCATTTTCTTCTGTCTCCCTGTAGATATCATAGAGATTTCTTATCTTTATGGGTGTGTTTGTCAATGACATAGACTCTTCAATTAATGACATAAACTCTTCAAACTCTTCAAATGATGATCCACTACTTAATCCTTTCGAGATTGGTAAGGTTGTATTTTGACTTGTTAAAGATATTATGTTATGTAGTTTAGTGGTCCTGGTTATGTGAATTATTAGATATCCATTTATCTAAGAAATCCTTTATATATGTAACTACATACCCTAATGCAATAGATATCTTTCTTTCCTTCAATCTAACATGATACTAGAGCACAAGGATTAAACCCTAATCCCACCTCTAAACTCAGCTACCGTCGGTCACCTCGCCACTCCTACAGTCCTACTAGCAACCAGGCATGTCGGAACCACCACCGTCATTGACCAAGCTCTTATTTCAGCACCTCTCCTATCGTTGACCAAGTCAAAGGGCCTCTCCCACGTAGCCAGTAGGGCTTGCAGACCCATCTTCCGCCACTGGATTCACCAACAACCATTGTCGTTGTCGTAAGGGTCATCCAATGCTACCGGTAGGGCTAGCTGCTACTGTCGGCCTCGTAGCACCTCTCTGGTGCTTCCTCCATACCCGTCGGCCCTCCCTAATTCCTCCTTTCTCCTCTTCCAACCTGAATAGTGATGTTGGCAATCACATCATTGTTCGGGTCAATGTCCTAGACTGTCGTATACCACGTCATCTCCAATGTGGACTTGTCACATCCACAGTTTAGTGCAATAGTCTGGCTACTCTATTAGTGATTTTGTTTGCTCAGTATATTTTTATGTATCTTTTTATTTATCGATTTCATGTCTGGTTATTGTAGCTTCTCGTGATTCTTTGGTGAAAAATTTTAGTGGAACTTCTGAGAAACTTTCTAGTAAGAATTATCTCCTCTGGTCGTAGAGTTTTGAAACATTTGTTCGAATACATCAGAATTTGAAGCATCTCATAGATCTACCTCCTGACAGCAAAGTAGATACGTATAATGATTGGCTTGCTGATGGTGTGGCTATTATTTTGTGGTTGGGTAACAGTATGAAGCCTCCAGTTGCATGGAGGGTTACGTTGTTGCATCCAGTAAAGAAAATTTGGGATACTTCACATCTCACATATGACCATCAGAAGAATATATCTCCAGTATTTGAGAGACATGAGTGTAGATATCCCGTTTTGGCACTCCTTTATTTTTATTAAGTACCGTTACACCATAACGTGTCTTATTCATCTTTAGAAATCTTTGATTCAGCCCAAATACTCTCCAAAGGCCCATTTGTCAATCTAAGTCGTTGAATGGCCAAAATTAAGAGTTCAACATGGAACATCCAAAATCGGGAGTTCAACATGGAACGTCCAAAATTGTGTGTTCTATACCTTCAAGTCATTTTCCTCTCATTCTTGTCAAATCTTCCTTTTTTGGAGTTAACGTAAATCAGTATCATTATCAACGAGTCTTTTTGCCTTATTTAGAAGTTTTTATTACCTCATTAAATGACTCGTTTGACCTACATTTGACCTGACATCTAAATTTGTTAAATTTTTAGCCTACGGGTGTTGAAAGGGTGATTTCCAACTTTCAACATTAAACGTCCAAAATCTAGCATTTTACATTGGACAACTCAACAATGCCACATCAACCACCTTCTTTCGTTGGAAAATTTTGAATTCAAAAACTTTCCTTTTTTGAAAAATTCCTTTAATAGTATTGTAGACACCCCAATTTTGCAGTCACTTGACAGCAGACTCCTCTGGAAAGATGCTCTGGTTGCGACCACCAAGCTAAAACATTGACTCCACCAAAATCCTAACTTCACCTAAACCCTAACTCCACCTAAACCCTAGCTCAACCTAAACCCACTCAAGCCCGTGTGAGCCCAATTAGGCCCACACAAACCCACTTTGACCTAATTTAAGCAAAAACCCATAATTAAAAATCCAAACTAAAATAAAACTCACTTAAGTCATTAAAACTCAAATTAATTAAGTTAAAACACCTAATCAAAACCAAAACCAAGTAAAATCCCCTTAAACCATCAAAAAAACCTAAAATCCAAGCCAAAACCAAATAAAATCCAATTGAACATTGAAAATTCAAATTAATTAAGATAAAACATTCAACTAAAACCAAAATCAAGTAAAATCTACTCAAACCATTTAAAACTCAAATTAATTCAACAAAAACCCTAATCAAGTAAAACTCAACAAAATCCATTAAAAATTAAATCTAATTAAAAAGAAATCCTAATCCAAACAAAAATCAAGCAAAAAACCAATTAAATCAAAACCTAAATCAAATCGCTAATTAGATCAAATGAAAACCAATTAAATCAAAAATTAAACTAAATCCTTAATTAAATCAAGTAAAAACTAATTAAATCTAAATTTAAAATTAATCAAATCCAAAACTTAAGTCAATTAACCAAATTCATTTAAACCCATTTAAACTTAATTAAAACCATAAAAACCTAAAACTAAAACCCAAAACCCTAATTAAAATCCAAAAGGCCGAATTAAAATCACTTAATCAAACTTAAAACTAAAACTCAAAACCTAAATTAAAATTACCAAAACAAATAATAAAAACCTAAAACTAAAAGCCCTAAAATCCCTTAAAACCCTTAAAAACAAAAGCCCACTCAACAAGCCCAATCCAGCCCACATACACCCATATCCCTTTCAATCAAAAACTTAGGCAAACAGAAAAAATAATTCCAGCCACCTTCACCGTTGACGGAGCCCGCAATCTCCGACGCCATCTCAAACCATCTTCCTCGACGTCCCCCTCAATCGCCGACGCTCACTTCTCCTTCCGTGCGATCTCCAACCAACCCCCCTTCAGCTCACGCCAATCCAACGATCCTCATTCACTAGAGAGGAGGATCGATGATGTGGGAGAGCTCCACTGAAGTTTAAAAGCACCCACCGCCGACAGTAACAGGAGGCAGTTTTCAAACCCAGAGGAGGGCTGTTTGGAAACCCAGAGAAGACCCCTTTCGCAAATCAAGAAACCCTACAATCCCCCACATCCAAAGCCACCTCCTCCAATCCCTTTTGCAACCTAGAGCCTCCGCAACCACCGTCGTCGAAGCAACCACGTCTAGGAGCGCCGCCGTCACTCGCTGGGAAAGATAGAGCCACCATCACCCCAGGTATTCCTTTCCCCTTTTAATCTCGAAAACTTCTCTCTGGTCCGGTACAGACCTTTTGAGCTTTTGTGGATAAGCTCCGTCGGGTTTCTGCCCCTCTGTTTGTCGTTGTCTCCATCTCCAGTGGTGGGTTCACCACCACCGGCGAGGCCTATGGCCTCCGGAGTTGGGAAAAGGCCCCTGTGGCCTTTCCTCCCTCTTCCTCCTCCTCCTCTCTAAGCCTCCATCGCTCAGGAGAGGTCCCTCTGGCCTCCTATGGCTAGAAAGGCCATCGCCACTGCTCCGCTGACCGTCAATCATCCGTCGTGGAAGCTACTAGAAGTCTCCTGTCACGCCCACTCCAGGCCACCACCTCAGGGAGACTCACCGCCTCGCCACGGAGCTTCCCACGCTGTCTTGCCGCCTCACAGACTCTGGAGCATCGCCCCTACCTTTGCCATGTCTATCGTCGGCACAGGAGATGGGTGGAGCCACCCAAACCTCCCTGACCCTCGCTGACGCCTCTGGAGCACTCGTCGAGACACCCCAAAGCTTCTCCGGTCCTCGCCACGCCGTCCCAGCAACAGCATTGTCTCCAACCACCTCGCTGTCGTCTTCTCCGACGTCGACAGCCCTTCGCCGAAGCACAAGGTGGGAGGAGCAACCCAGATAGCCCCAACCTTGTCCAACATGCCAGAGAGCCTTGCCGTGCCTCCCTCCAGCTTCCCTGACCATCGCCAAAGTTCCTCCGCCGTCGTGCCGCCGCCGGTGACTCGCCGGAGACTGGAGTGTCGGTGAACTTCGAAGAAGATAGGTTTAGTTTAGGTCCTTTAGTTTTAGGTGTCTACACTTAGGTCTTTAGATTGTTACTTGTAGGTCCTGTTTTTTGTGTTTGAACCCCTATATTTTTAAATAAGTTTTATTTCTTTTGTTATTTCTGTAAAAATTGCATATGGTCCCCTGCATATTTTATTTTTTTCATAACCAGTTCATTAATAATTATTTCTTCACATTTAAGCCCCTGAAAATCATGTTTCCATGCAGTTAAGTCCTGAAATTTTATATTGTACCCCTATAGCTTTTTAAAATGATTTTTCTTTGTAAAACTTGCATTTTGAACCTTAAAAGATTTTGTAATTACACTAAACATCATAAAAACTTCATTTTCATTACATTTAAATCCTGAAATTTTGCATGTAAACCCTTGAATTCATAAAATGCAATTACTAAGTGTAGGGAATTTGCATCCAGGCCCTTGGGTTAATTTTAAATTCATTAATTAGGATTTTAATTGTTTTAATACACATTTTTCATTTTTTTTTTGATCACATGTGTCTTTGTAATTTTGCACTTGAATATAGTTTAAAAATCATGCTTGCAATGTAAAGTGATTTCTGATTTCACATTTTGGTCACATTTGCACATTTTATGTGAATTTTGCACATTAAATCCTAAACTTTCATGAAATTACTAAAATACAATTTTCACACGTCTCACACCTTAATGCCACATTTTCTTCTAATCCATCATCTGAACATTAAGATAAAAGTTTCTTAAGACTCTTTAATCATGATTTCCCCTTTTTCTGTGAATTTTGCACTATAATTCCTGAACTTGTCATTTTCCACGTTTACATCATTTTCTTGTATTTAAAGTCTTGTTTCTATCATGTCTTCTTGTAAATAACATTTTCCTAGCATTTTATATACATTTCTGCATACATTAGATCATGCATTATGTACATGCACATATTTATCACATTTAGTCATGTGAAATTACCCAATTATCCCCATGCTATCAGTTCATGCCCATGCATGTTATTTTTGTACTAAGTCATGCTTAATTCTTGTCTAAATCCTTCCTCAAACACCCTTTACATATTTAAGTACATTTTTATGCATTTTGCATAGTTTTCATTACATTTGCATATCACTTCATCCATTTTGAGTAAAGTTTGCATTCCATGTGATTTTCCATGGATTTTTCCCAATTCGTTTTCAAATTATTTTGCTTAACATTCGATTTGATTCCCTTTATTCCGAATTTTTGGTTTTTTGCGATTTGATTTGGATTTCATTGCCCGAAGGCATACATTAATTGACCTAAAGGTCCACATTGGCCCAATTGCGGATTATTTTCCCTTTGTTGATTTTTATGACATTTTCCTCGATTCCGAAGATTTGGATTGACCCCATTTTTGACTCTTTTGATATTAGTATGGTTTCTCAGATCATTCTCTGTAACATCTGTGCCTGGTTTTTCCATTTAATATAAACCATGGAATTTCTTATAATTTTGGTGTGTGTGGTTTATTATTGGTAAATTTAGATTGTGTTTGTTGGCTGTGGTCTCTCCCTGTGTTTTGTGCCCCTAGTTTCTCCCTTATGGCGTGATTTTCTTTGGCTAGTGAGTCTGTTCTGCTTTGGGACCTGTGTTTGGGTGTGATGCCCACTTGGGCTTGGACCTGGTCAAAGAGCCAATGGTGCCCGTGACCCTTTGTTTTTCTTCTCTCCACGCCCGTGACCAGGATCGGTCCTCTTCGATGCGTGTGGGCTAGCGGGAGGGCTGCTCGTCCCATCCCTTCTGGAGCAGCGAGGCTGGTGGCGGACCGGCGTGCTTCAAGGGATGGCAGGCGCGGAGGTGGCTTTAAAGAGGAAGGCGGGTCGTGTGGGGATAGAGGGGAGAACCAGAGATAGAGGGCTAGAGGGAGTGCGGAGGCTGAGGAAAGGTCGCGCGTCGGAAGAGATCGTGCGAGTGTGGGTGGAGGCTAGTGCCGTGCACCACCGGAGCTTGAGGACACGCAAGGCTCGTCAAAGCCAGGTACGCGTTCCTCCTTCCGTTTCTTTCCTCGGTTGAGGCATGTTAGGTTTAAAGGAAATCATGGATAATGATGTTATGCAAAAATGAGGAAAATGTTGGAAATGAGAAGAATAATGTGGTTATGTTGATATCACGATGATTCGCGGGTGTTTTGTAAGATTTTCGTGGGTATTCTTGATGCATGCTGTAGTGTTTGTGTTTGGACTTGATGCCTTTGTGATTTTTGTTAGAACAGCATGCTTAGTGGTTTTTTGATCGGATTGAGTGGTTTTGAAGTAGACTTGGAGGTCTACACCCCATGTTTTATTGGTAATTTTTGTGGCATGTTTGAGGGGTCCGATCCTTCTCCCACCTTGGGGAGAAAAGGGTGACGGTGACCTGAGAGTTTTCTGCAACAACAGAAAACGGTATGCCGAATTGAATTCGGCATACCGAAATACTCCCAGGTGGTGCCCTGCGTCGTGGATTCGGACGACCAGAGAAGTTCGGTCTACCGATCTGACAGGGGACCAATAAATCTGTCAGGGATTCGGAAAACCGAAATTCTTCGGTATACCGAAGCCCCCCTTCGGTATGCCGAATCAGGGGATTTCGGCATACCGAAATAGAATTCGATATGTCGAATCAGAACCCTGAGCTATTTTGAGAAATGTTTAGAAAAATGATGATTAATATGGATAAATACATGATAAATGTATTAAATGCATGGAAAT
>JAMKQA010011169.1:0-40235 GCA_024699735.1 Posidonia australis
ACAAGACATTTCTCTCTACAAAAGAAAGAAATGATAAGATGTCTATATGTCTAGATTGAAAGAAAAACATGATGACATTTGAAAAAGAATGTGACTTAGGTATCACATTACAATAGGATAATTTAACAAGACTTGGGCTTGAGACGTGACAAGTTGATATCAAAGTGGGATAAACAATCAAATGTGTAGAAGTTAGATTTAAAATAACATAAGAAAAGATTAAACACCTCATAAGCTGAAAACTACTTATGCATGTAATTTTGGAAATTGATAGATACAAGATATCTTCAATGGCTTTTTGCTAAAAAAGCTGCGGTGCCTGTGAAAATAGAAGAAAACCGTAGAAAATAACAACAAAGGTACAAAAAGAGTAACATAGACTGCATTGGGTTTCTAAAAAAATATCAATATGATTTAATTGTGATTGCAAGAATCAGCTGCATTCATGCATCATTATTGGATGTTGGAGAAAAAATGAAGAGGGATCCATATATCTATTAACTCAATCAATTTTCATATTTTTCAGTTGTATATGACCAACAAAACAAATTTTGCAAACTATAGAGCAATAACTAGTCACACAAAAGAACCAAACATTATCGTACTACTGAAACATGTATTTACATAATTCAATTGAATTTTCTCTAAGCAATGGTGATCTTGAACATTTAGCACAATAGGATAGAGCATTGGCAACATTTTGCTTGATCTAACTGGAGGCCTCTTGAACTTTGCTCAAATGGGTGTACAGTCCATAGACCAGGGTCAGTTTCCTTTTCATTCTTAGGTGATTATCCATTATATTTACTTGTGTTTTTTGTACCTAAAAATGCCTTTTGTTTTGATGCAGATTCATGGGTTAATTTTTATGGCAACGTAGGAAAGACCTTGCTTTCATTGGTATGCAAAATATCTCTTGTTTGTTTCTTTATTTACCTCCATATTTTCAGTCTAGTCTTTATTGATGAATTTGTTAACCTATATATGCTTAGAAATCCTTTCTCTTATGACCTGACTTATATAGCAATTCACATTATCACTGTATTGGAGGTAGCATAAAATCCTTTATCTCTAGAGGAATCATTGTAGGACTAGGACTAAAAATGTACCCCTTTGGTGAGTTTATATTAAGTTGAACTTGACATCTCTGTGCACAAAAACTGATAACTGACGTCTAGGGTCAGCCTTCTGTTATCATTGCCCCAAAAAATTGGTAGAATACCCCAATTCTTTTCTAGAATAGTCCATAATGCAGTCTTTTTCATCAATATCTTTGTATTATTGTTTGGCACTAGCACAATTTTTAAAATTTCCGTACAGACCTGAATTAATTGGAATTGTGTTGGCAAAGACTATATATCCAAAAGTTTCAGGCTTGACAATGAAACTTAGTTCAGTAACTGTTACTTAAAAGTGCAAATTTAAACACAACAGGGAGTTTTATGTATGAAAGATCATTTTCAATATGGCAATTTAGGGTATTTTCAAGCCAACCTTAGTATCACCATGTTGGCGTGTGCAAAGATTCATATGTATCAGTATCAAGAACTCCCAATACATTAAAAGACAGTCAGTTGTCTTTCACTGCAGGCACTCTTGAAAGTTATAGAAGTAAGATTTTAACTAAGTTCATCAGAAGACCAGCTAAATGTTCAAAATCTATGTTAATAAATATATCAAAAGGGATTCATACAATGTACAATAATAGAGGTTAGATGCAAAATACTAGCCTTGTATTAGACAAGGCAAAGAAGAAAGTAACACATCTTTAAAGAAAATACCACAACTAATAAGACCAGTTTCTTTTACAAAAGATTTTTATGCAAAAAAAATCTCAAGGTAGAAATGAGTATCGAAAAGGAGAATTCATGTTATGGATACAACTAAAGATGAGTTTTGCACATATGTAAAAACTGAAGGTCATTAACATTAGCATGATATAGCATTGCAAGATGATTGAGACTGGTAACAAATAGCATAGAAGAATAGCATTGCAAGATATGTAGTTTTCATGTGTTTCATTTTTCACAAGAGTGCTTTAATTATTAACTTCTGGTGTTGTCCTCATTGTTTATCCAGGAACTAGTGTTCATGTTAAGTGGCATGTAGTCTTTGTTTGTTGGAGCTCTTTTTATTCACTAGTCTAAAATTGAATGTTAATTACTTATTAAGTCACAATTTGGTCAATATTATTACACATGCAATTGTTTATGTCATGACTCAGGTGATTTAACATTACCTTAAAGCATTGTGGTCTAAAGGATCCACGTGATTGCTTCCATATAGTAAAGCTTAAGCATCAGCATTATCGTTTATATTATCCTATGTGCTCACTGCTTCATGACTTCATAGGACTCTTAACTGTGAATGTGCATCCGTGGGAATGCCTTGTATGATAAAATGATGCTCTACTAAAAACAAACAACCATGTCCCTGTTATTTTTACCATTGAAAAATCTTTGAAGAATATTTAAAGTCTAATGCTTAGCTTGGATGCTTTTCTCGCCGCTAGATCCATAGTAAATCAGATTTTACAAGTTAAATGTTCACTTTAATTTATTTCTTTTACTTCAAGGAGGAGATGTGTGATGAATCTAAAATATATGAGTGAGAATTAGAGGTCTTGGATTGTATAACTAAGCCATTTGGATGGTTTAAGTAATTGTATAATCTCAAACATGAATTGGAAGGTTGGTGATAACTTGGAAGAAAAAGGTATATTGTTTTTATTTATTTTGAAGTTGAACTGTAGCATTGATTTGTGAATGAATCATGGATTGCAGAGCTGTTTTATGGATTCAAGATAAGTTCATCACTAATGGAAATGGGGGGTCATTAAAGCTGGATGTATTTCAAGTGCACAAAAATAAATATTCAGAGCTGTCTTATGGATTCAGAATAAGTTCATCACTAACGGATATGGGTGGTCAATAAATCTGGATGTATTTCAAGTGCACGAAAATAAATATTCAATAAAAATATATGTGACAGGGCCTTGTCATGTGCTGGCTCTTTGCTAAGTTCTTTCCCTTGTTGGTGTCGAACAGAGGTTATAGAATTTATTACTCATGTTTTTTTCTGAATAGCATAGAAGAATAGCAGTGGAGATAACGTTACCTTAGACATGGAGGAGGAGGAGGATGTTGTGCCGGTGGGGGGAACGTCGAGGAGGGGCTGCGGAGGAGGTGTAGAACGTCGGAGCACGTTGTGGGGGGAGGCTCGCTCCAGCGACAAGCGGGAGGAGGACGACGAATCTATGCCGATGAGAGGACACAATGCTGATGAATGATGTCGGAGGTGGAGGATGATGTCGGAGGATGCACTGTCGAGGAGGTGCTGTGGAGGAGCACCGTTGAGGAGGCGGAAGAGGTCGAGTGACAGAGGAGAGGCGGAGGAGGAGACGGACGAGTGTTTAGGGTAAGAAAGAAAGAGGCAAAACAACCCGTGTTGAAGTATTTTTACCTGAATTAGCGAGGACTTTAACGAGGACATTTCCTCGCTATGCACTCACTAAATAAAAAGTGAGGACATTGCGAGAAAAAATCCTCACAAAAAAGCTTGCAAATTATTGTGAGGTAATTTCCTCGCAATATCCTTGCTGTATGTCCTCGTTATATTATTGCGAGGACATTTCCTCGCTAAGTCCTCGCTCTTTGTCCTCACAAAATCTAGTATTTCTTGTAGTGATAACAGAAGGCAACGAGTATCCTAGCATTTTCTTTCTACACAATTTGTCATCCCAGGCTTTAATATGATATATGGAACATTTATAAATTATTATTAGGATTTTTTCCATAATTATTATAATTTCAATAATTTTCTAGTACTTAAATATATATGCATATCATATAAATCATTATAAATGCTAATTAATTCAGGAAAATTCTAGAAATATGGATGACATTAAATTAAGATTATTTATCTTTATTTTTAGTAAAAACAAGATTTTATATTATCACATTTTTAAAATGTTACAACTATATTTAATTCAATATAATGCTTAAAAATAAAGATAAAATCCAAAATATCTAGATGATTGCAAATCTAAATTAAATCAGATATATCCTTGATTTTAACTGATATTTTCGTAATTATTGGAGATTTAAAATTTAAAATTTGATCTATTTGAAATTGAAATTTATTTTAAATTTCTTTCCATTGCGAAGATCATTTTTAGTATGGATTTGGTTTTTATTTGTTATTAGATTTGTATGAGGATATTTTGGGATCTTAATTTTTGAAAATTTACCATTTTAGTTGTTTGGTGCCTTTCCACTAATGACTAGATGACGTAGAAAATATCATTGCTTTTTACATAGTGATTCACTACATCAAGCAAATATGGAATCATTAGTATCGTCACCAGTTCATGCGGCGACACAATTATTCTGTCACTAGTCACATCGACGATGACAATAAATATCCTATTTTTGCTATTTTAAGAGCATTTAATCTTAGCCCTTGATCCCTCACTCATCCTTGACGAGATTTGATGCCTTCAAACTCTATAAAAAGACCCCTAGGTCAAGGGTTTGAGAGGAGGCAATTTCAAAACCTTAGGGAGACTTTAAAAACCCACGAGGAGGTCTAGAGAGAGAGATCCTAAGAGAAAGAGAGAGAGAAAGAGAGCTACAACACCTCCTCCATGTCTAATTCCCATATGATGACCTAGATTAACAAGAGATCACCTCCTCCCAAAGCCAAAGTGCACCTCTGAACTTCCGTCCGTCTGCCTCCAATTCTTCCACTCCATGCTAAAGAGCATGAGGATGAAGGGAGTATTTTTCCAATTAATTATTTTTTTAATAATCACTGCATTCAATAATATAAACCCATGGCATATGCATGCAAGGACAATCTTCGGTTAGTATCTAGTTGGTTTTGTTTATGTTATTATTTATTATTTTTTGATATTGTTTATTACACCTAATCTAATCCAGATTCATTTTCTTGTTTGTCTTGAAGGGAAGGTGTAACACTCGTAAAATTCATTTTGTAATTATTTACATTTTATGAATTTTATTCCTGGATGGGTGTTACTATTCCGAGGCCTGTTGTGTGGTTCTGTACTTTTGGGCTTGGGCCTCGTGGGTCAGACTCTAATTGTGTGTCCCTGTGCGTGGTTTGGCACTGTGGGTGTGGGGCCCGGGTGTGGGTCCGTGTGGGGCCCTCGTTGGTTGTGGCTGGTGGTTGGTTGCCTGTGCGGTGTGCCGGTGGCTGAGACGTGCAGGTGGGCACGTTCCCAGCTACTATGGGTGCACGCTTTATAAGCCGCACCACACTCCTCCGCCGCCCATCGTTTCCTTCTTCTTCTTTCCTTCTCCTCCCCGGCGTGCACTTCTCCTTCCCCACCCTTTTTCCCTTCCTCTCCACTCCTCCTTCTCTGCCCTTTCTCCTTTCCCCTTCTCCTTCCACTCGTCTCCCCTGTCTTTCCCCTACATCACACGTCGAGAGAGAGAGAGAGAGAGAGATTGAGGGAGTGAAGCGGAGGGCTGCGGTGGCTTGGGTGGTGCTTGGGGCTTGGGTGGAGCGTCCTTGGGGTCGTGGTGTGGCCGAGGTCGCCGAAGTTCGCCACGGATCGGTCGGAGATCGCTGGAGGAGTTTTTAGGTACGCATCTCCACCTCGTGTAATAGAGAGCATGGAATTGGTAGAAAATGCTAGGATTGCATGGAATCTAGGTAAATTTACTTTCCTAGAATTTATTGTGGTTTTATGAGAATTTATGGCAAATTTAAAGGTATTTATGATGGTTGGTGTATTTTGGGTCGTTTTGACCCTTTTGTCTTTCCGATTTTATATCTTAATGCATGGTGAATGGATTTTAGTTTTGTTTGTTGGGTTTTGGAGTAGACTCGATGGTCTACACCATACGTTTTATGCAAGATTTTTGGTGTTTGTTTAGGGGGTCTGATCGGAGGTCCCAGTTGGGACGATTTTGGACAGTAGGGTTTGGGTCTTTTTCTAGTTTCGCAGAATTCGGCATACCGAAACGGAAACAGCATACCAAATCAGTGGATTTCGGTATACCAATTTTGTTTGACATACCATTTTTTTGTCAATTTGGTCCTCTGGTCGAAATTAGGTTGTTTGATTTCGGACGGTTGCCCAAATCAGGAGATTTCGGTCGACCAAACTAGTTTCGGTATACCGAATATGGCCTGAGTGTTGACCGTTGCCCTGATTTGGTTGACCGATCCAGACTGGGCTACCGAACTAGGGATTTTCGGCATACCGAACCTATTTTCGGCATGCCGAATCTAGGCCCAAATGTGCTTATATAATGTGTTTCCCGAAGGTTTTCTGGATTGTCATGTTTTGTCCCATTGAGATGGGATTGTGGGCCATCATTGGTGGTCCCCTGGGATACCTGATGCGTCGCTTTGCTGAGGTTTTGGAAGAATTTTCAAAGATATGAAAATGGTTTGGAAAATGGATTTCAAGGAAATAGTTGGCCTTGTTTGGACAATGTTTTCCTAGTTTCTATGTGCGGGCCGAGACAGTGTGGGACAGTGTCGTCGGGACCAGGGAATGTGACGACATTCTCGGATGATCGGGTGTGACTCCCTGGTTGAGGTCAGGGGTCAAGATACCTGAGGCTGAGGGGCATCGGGTCCTGGAGGTATGAGACTCCTTGACTGTCGTCTCGAGGCTAAAGTTGTGGTCTGCGGGTTGAGGTGTCTTGTGGCATGACAGGGAGGTATGATACTCCTACTGTTGCTGTGAGCACTAAGGCTCGGGTGTCATCTGGTGTGGAGGTATGACACTCCCTCCTGAGCACCGTGTGTGGAGGACGTCGTGAGGAGGCATACCCTGTAGTTTCCAGTGCGGGTGGGACACATGCCCCGTAGCTGGTAGCATCCTGAGAGACATGACAGCTTTCCTAAGGAGGGGTTGGCTTTATGAGGGTTCTCCAGGTGGGAGAATCGCGGGACGGTGGTTGGCTCCTACACAGGGTGGCACACCGTGGTAGTGCAGAACGTCGTGGTCGCTCCTTAGTGGACTGCGTGTGGCCAGAGTTAGGTTGCCTGGTGCCGGCTTCCCGACTCACTGTGTGTGGTTTTGGCCATTGATGGCATTTGCTTATGTCTTTGAGCTAGTAGAGTCTCGATTGAGGTTTTGGTCGGTGTGGGCCTGGTTTATGAGGTTTTGAGAAAATGGTTTGCAAAATGAAATTAAAAGGATAATTGATTATAGTTTTGTTTTCCGTGGTTTTCCTTGGGGTGCGTACTAGGTGACTTCTGTCACTTATACGTTTTTCCTTGTGTTTTTGGTTTGCAGGTGCAGGCATGCTGAGAGTTAGCGTAGTGCATATAGTCTGGAGTCTCCTAGCCGCACACACAGGTTCCTGGTAGTTTGATATTTACTGTTTAGCTTTAATTTTCCCTTAATTTAATTTGTTTTAAATTATTGTGGAAAATGTGGGGAGTGACTGTTTGGTATCAGAGCTCCTGGTTCACTAGGTTGCATTACACCTAGGGTGTCCGGTCTAGAGATTCCATAGGTTTTGCATGCATTGTAGAGTCTGCACCTGATTTTCTCCATGGTTTTCTGGTTGTTGCTTTGTCTGTGGTGTAGGTATTTTGCCTTTCTCTTGTAGGATGCCTGATTGTGGTCGTAAGGGCAAGGTCCTTGTTCAGGAGACCGAGTCTCAAAAGGACGTAGGCGGATGGAAGGCAGTTCATGCGGAATTGAGGAGTTCGGCACACAAGATTTCCCATGCATTTAGCAAGGGTAGTGCCAATGGGCTGTCGGGTGACCTGTGGCCGAACCAATTCACGAAGCTTCGCCCACCGTCGTTGAAGGGCAAGGTCAGTGCTGAGGAGAGCGAGGCCTGGTTAGAGAAGGTGGTGAAGATGCTGGACAACATGACGTGCCTAGAGGAGCATTGGATGAGGCTGGTGACTTATCTGTTTGATGCTGGGGTAGATAGGTGGTGGAAGTCTGTGAGGCAGTTGAAGTTCCTGGACTCAGTCACTATTAGCATCTAGTGGAAGGATTTCAACGCAGCCTTCTATGAGAAGTATTTTTCCGCTCATGTGAAGGAGCAGCTTCGTCGAGATTTCCAGAGTTTGGAGCAAGGCACAAAGTCAGTGCTCAAGTATGAGACTAAGTTCGCCCAGCTAGAATGCTTTGCCCCTGCCTATGAGTCTTAGGAGGAACGAGTGTATAGGTTTCTGGACAGCTTGAACCCAAGGCTATGGGTGAAGGTGATGGGCTGTCGGTGCCACACTGTGGAGGACATGGTTGGGATGGTGTATCGTTTCGAGGCAGAGCATCAGAAGTATATGGAGAGTCGTCCCAAAGGGAAGGGTAAGTCGTCTTTTACCTCTCGGTTCTCTTTCTCTGGTCCTCCAAGTGTCGGTAGTTTGGGTAGCCCTGAGAAGAAGTAGAAGGCGAGGCCCAGTGTTTCCTTTGCGGGCCAGTCGAGTTTTGCTGGGGGTAGCGGAGTTGGCCTTAGTCAGACAGGGTCCAGTGCTCCCGGTGGGAACCAATGCTTTAATTGTGGTCAGGTGGGCCACATCGCTGTATTTTGTCCCCAACCTAGACGAACTCCTTCCTTGGTGGTGTGCTATAACTGTGGGAAGGCGGGACACGTTCAGAGATCTTGTCCAGAACTACCTTAGAAGGCAGGAAGCGCACCGTAACAGTCGACTAGGGGACGGGTATTCACCATTGCAGCTCCAGGCGTTGGGTCTTCAGGAGATGTTGTTGAGGGTGAGGATGAATAGTTGGTTCTGTAACCCTTTGAGATATGTTGTAATCTCCTTGTAATCTGGACATTTGCCTGATTGAATGGATGTGTGGTGTTGTTTTGTTTGGCCATCAAGTTCTTTTATTGTGGCTGGCCGGATGGCCAAAGTGTTGTTTGACTCTGGGAGTTCTTTCTCTTTTATCTCTGAGTCTTTCGCGGCGGAGTTGTGAGAGAGACCAGCTCGGCTGGCCTTTCATCTCAGCGTGGTGAGGCCACTAGGGGAGCACAGTTTGGCATCGAGATATCTACGGTCTGTTGACTTGACGCTGAATGGCAGAGAGTTTGACGCCAGCCTGATTGTGATGGACATGCAGGAGTACGATGTGATACTCAGCATGGATTGGTTGGCGCAATAGTCCGCTTTGATCGACTATGCTCGGAGGAGAGTTTATTTCGGGTCTCCTAAGGATGGGTCTTACTTTGTGCAAGGTGGGTGTTGGGGTGAGCCTAAGCTTGTCATTTCAGCTATGAAGGCTTATAAGTCTTTGGTCAGTGGTTGTGTGGGGTATCTAGCTAGTATAGTTACCTCCACTTCTCCTGAGTTGGGTGTTCACAACATCTCCGTGGTGTGTGAATATCCTGATGTTTTCCCTGACGATTTGCTTGGTATGCCACCTCATAGGGAAGTAGAGTTCTTGATCGATTTGATCCTTGGTTTTGGTGCTGTATCGAAGCCTCCTTATCGCATGGCGCCAGCGGAATTGCGAGAGCTCATGACTCAATTGCAGGAGTTGCTAGACAAGGGGTTTATAAGGCCGAGTGTGTCTATGTGGGGAGCGCCTATTGTGTTCGTCCGCATGAAGGATGGTTCGCTCCGATTGTGTATAGATTATCGGATGCTGAACCAGATCACGATCAAGAACAAGTATCCCCTACCTCGCATTTATGACATGTTCGACCAACTGCAGTCTGCATCAGTGTTCTCGAAGATTGATCTGAGGTCAGGATATCACCAGTTGAGGATACGAGACCTAGACATTCAGAAGACTGCTTTCCGGATGCGGTACAGGCAGTACGAGTTCATGGTCATGCCTTTCGGCTTGACTAATGCACCGACTGCGTTTATGGATCTGATGTATAGGATTTTCAGCCCTTTTCTGGACCAGTTCGTTGTGGTTTTTGTTGATGACGTGCTGGTCTATTCTCATCATGTTGAGACTCATGCCTTGCCCCTGAGGGTAGTTTTGAGTACTCTGAGGCATCATCAGCTGTACGCCAAATTCTCCAAGTGTGAGTTCTGGCTGAGTGAAGTCATGTTCCTTGACCATTTGATTTCTGGGGAAGGCATCAGAGTGGATCCTGCCAAGGTTGAGGCAGTGAGTAGTTGGGAGCGACCTAGGACTGTGTCGGAGGTCAGGAGTTTCTTGGGTCTGGCGGGCTATTGTAGGAGGCTTATCAGGGATTTCTCCTCCATAGCCGCACCTTTGACAGAGTTGACCAGGAAGGGTGTTCCTTTTTGCTGGGACTAGAATTGTTAAGTGAGTTTCCAAGAGCTAAAGTCTCGCCTGGTTTCTGCCCCTGTGTTGACTTTGCCTTCTGGAAGTGGTGGCTTCACTGTGTATAGTGATGCCAGTGGTGTGGGGTTAGGGTGTGTTCTGATGCAGCATGGCAATGTTATCGCATATGCTTCGCGCTAGCTGAAGGATCATGAGAAGAACTACCCGGCCCACGATTTGGAGATCGCTGCCATAGTGTTCGCTCTCAAGCTCTGGCGACACTATCTCTATGGGGAGCAGTTTGAGGTCTTCACTGATCATCAGAGCTTGAGGTATATCTTCACGTAGAGGGACCTCAATCTGAGGTAGCACCGCAGGGTGGAGTATTTGAAGGACTACGATTTCAGCCTGTCCTTCCATCCTGGCAAGGCCAACGTGGTTGTTGATGCCTTGAGTCGGCGTACGCATGTGATGGCGAGCCTGATGGTCATGGAGTGGATCATGTTGGAGGATTTGGTGAGCTGCAGGCTGAAGCGGCAAGCTCGAGGAACGGTTGGTGCTTGGGTGGCCAACCTGTTTGTTCGCCCGAAGCTGTTAGAGTTTGTTGTCGCCTGTCAACAGTTGGACCCGTTCATTCAGGCTGTGTTTGAGAAACTTGAGGCTGGTGGAGAGCCTCATTTCTCTGTTGGGGCATATGGAGAGTTGAGGTATGATATGCATTTGTATGTGCCCCAGCATGAGGAGGCCAGGCAGAGGTTGCTGGATGAAGCACATCGGTCCAGGTACACCATACACCCTGGTAGTACAAAGATGTACCGAGACCTAAAGAGGAAATTTTGGTGGCCTAGCATGAAGAGAGATGTTGCTGACCATGTGGCGAGGTGTACTACGTGCCAGTTGGTCAGGGCAGAGCATCAGAGACTTGGGGGGACCCAACAACCGTTGGATATTCCTGTGTGGAAGTGGGAGCACATCTTGATGGACTTCGTGACTGGTTCGCCGTGGACTCAGAGGAAGAACGACACTGTGTGGGTGATCGTGGATCGGCTAACCAAGTCTGCTCACTTCCTGGCCATTCGGGTGAAGCTTCTGATGCACCGCTTGGCGGAGTTATATGTCTCCAAGGTGGTGAGGCTACATGGTGTTTCAGTGTCCATCGTGTCATACAGGGACACGAGGTTCACCTCAAGGTTCTAGAGAACTCTGTAGGAGGACGTTGGCACTGTGCTTAACCATAGTACAACATTTCACCCTCAGTCGGATGGTCAGACAAAGAGGACTATCCAAACGCTGGAAGATATGCTCAGAGCATGTGCCTTAGACTTTCAAGGGAGTTGGGAGGACCATTTGCCACTGATTGAGTTTGCCTACAACAATAGTTATCACTCGAGCATAAAGATGGCGCTGTACGAAGCTTTGTACGGTAGGCTATGCAGATCGCCTGTTTACTGGAGCGAGGTGGGCGAGCATCAGTTGATTGGTCCTGAGCTTGTGCAGCTGTACGCGGACAAGGTGGATTTGATCTGTAGCAGGTTGTTGGCTGCATAGAGTCGGTAGAAGAGCTATGCTGACAGGAGGCGGAGACCGTTGGAATTTATGGTGGGAGATTACGTGTTTCTGAAGGTGTCGCCGACCAAGGGTATTGTGCGGTTCGAGAAGTGTGGCAAGCTGAGTCCTCGCTATATTGGTCCGTACCAGATCACCAAGAGGATCGGTGAGGTTGCTGATCGGTTGGATCTACCACCAGAGATGTCATCCGTGCACGATGTGTTCCATGTCTCCATGCTGAGGAAGTGCTTGGCTGACGTTTCTCATGTGATCCCAGTTCAGCCAGAAGGGCTTCAGGAAGATCTGTCCTTTGTGGAGGACGTCGTTAAGATTGTGGACCGCAAGGAGCAGGTGCTGTGGAACAAGGTGATTCCACTGGTCTTGGTGCGGTGGCGGCATTATGGAGTCGAGGAGGCTACGTGGGAACGTGAGGAAGCCATCCTAGCCCAGTACCCGTATCTTTTCGCATAGTGATTTTGAGGGCGAAATCTTCTTTTAAGGGGGTTAGGATGTAACACCTGTAAAATTTATTTTGTAATTATTTACATTTTATGAATTTTATTCCTGAATGGGTGTTAATGTTTTGAGGCCCGTTGTGTGGTTCTATGCTTTTGGGCTTGGGCCTCGTGGGTCAGCTTCTATTTGCGTGCCCCTGTGCATGGTTTGGCACTGTGCATTGTGGCACTATGCGTGTGGGGCCCAGGTGTGGGTTTGTATGAGGCCCAATGTGGGGTCCATGCGGGGTTCGCGTTCGTTGGCCTCGTTGGTTGTGGCTGGTGGTTGGTTGCCCATGCGGTGTGTCAGTGGCTGAGATGTGCAAGTGGGCACGTTCGCAGCTACTGTGGGCACAGGCTTTATAAGCCGCATTGCACTCCTCCACCACCCATCGCCACCTTCTTCTTCTTTCTTCTTCTTTACATCTCCTCCCCGGCGCACACTTCTCCTTCGCCACCCTTTTTCCCTTCCTCCCCAGTCCTCCTTCTCCGCCCTTTCTCCTTTCCCCCTTCTCCTTCCACTCGTCTCCCTTGTCTTTCCCTTGCATAACGCGTCGAGAGAGAGAGAGAGATTAAGGGAGTGAAGTAGAGGGCTGCTGTGGCTTGGGTGGTGCGTAGAGCTTGGGTGGAGCGTCCTTGGGGTCGTGGTGTGGCCGAGGTCGTCGGAGTTCGCCGTGGATTGGCTGAAGATTGCCAGAGGCGTTTTCAGGTACGCATCTTCACCTCGTGTAATAGAGAGCATGGAATTGGTAGGAAATGCTAGGATTGCATGGAATCTAGGTAAATTTACTTTCCTAGAATTTATTGTTATTTTATGAGAATTTATGGTGAATTTATTGGTATTTATGATGGTTGGTGTGTTTTGGGTAGTTTTGACCCTTCTGTCTTTCCGATTTTATTTCTTGATGCATGGTAATGGATTTTAGTTTTGTTTGTTGGGTTTTGGAGTAGACTCGAGGATCTACACCATATGTTTTATGCAAGATTTTTGGTGTTTGTTTAGGGGGTCTGATAGGAGGTCCTAGTTGGGGCAATTTCGGACGATAGGGTTTGGGTCGTTTTCTAGTTTCGCAGAATTCGGCATACCGAAACGGAAACAGCATACCGAATCAGTGGATTTCGGTATACCAATTCTATTCGACATACCATTTTTCTGTCAATTTGGTCCTCTGCTCAAAATTAGGTTGTTCGATTTCGGACGGTTGCCCGAATCATGAGATTTCGATCGACCGAACCAGTTTTGGTATAGCGAATTTGGCTAGAGTGTTGATCGTTGACCTAATTTGGTCATTCGATCCAGACCGATTTACCGAACCAGGGATTTTCGGCATACAGAACCTATTTTCGGCATGCCGAATCTAGGCCCAAATGTGCTTATATAATGTGTTTCTCGAAGGTTTTCTAGATTGTCGTGTTTTGTCCCATTGAGATGGGATTGTGGGCTGTTAGGGGACAGTTGGCCTAGTTTGGAAAATGTTTTCCTGGTTTTCTATGTGCGGGTCGAGATAGTGTGGGACCGTGTCGTCGGGACCTGGGAATGTGATGACATTCTCGGGTGGTCGGGCGCGACTCCCTGGTTGAGGTCGGGGGCCGAGATACCTGAGGCTAAGGGGTGTCGGGTCCTAGAGGTATGAGACTCCTTGACTGTCGTCTCGAGGCTAGGGTTGTGGTCCGCGGGTTGAGGTGTCTTGTGGCATGACGGGGAGGTATGATACTCCTTCTGTCGCTGTAAGCACTGAGGCTCGGGTGTCGTCAGGTGTGGAGGTATGACACTCCCTCCTGAGCACCATGTGTGGAGTACGCCGTGAGGAGGCGTACCCTGTAGAGGCTAGTGCAGGTGGGACACGTGCCCCGTAGTTGGTAGCGTCCTGAGTGATAGGACAACCTTCCTGAAGAGGGGTTGGCTTTGTGAGGGTTCTCCAGGTGGGAGAATCGCGGGACGCTAGTTGGCTCCTGCATAGGGTGGCACACCGTGGCAGTGCAGAACGCCGTGGTCGCTCATTGGTGGACTACGTGTGGCCAGAGTTAGGTTGCCTAGCGCCGAGCTTCCCGACTCACTGTGTGTGGTTTTGGCCATTGAGGACTTTTGCTTGTGGCTTTGGCCTAGTAGAGCCCCGATTGAGGTTTTGGCCGGTGTGGGCCTGGTTTATGAGGTTTTGAGAAAATGGTTTGCGAAATGAATTTAAAAGGATAATTGATTATAGTTTTGTTTTCCACGGTTTTCCTTGGGGTGTGTTCTAGGTGAATTCTGTCACTCATACATTTTTCCTCGTGTTTTTGGTTTGCAGGTGCAGGCATGCTAAGAGTTAGCGTAGTGCATATAGTTTGGAGTCTCCTAGTCGCACACACAGGTTCCTAGTAGTTTGATATTTACTGTTTAGCTTTAATTTTCCTGTAATTTAATTTGTTTTAAATTATTGTGGAAAATTTGGGGCGTGACAGAAGGAAATATTACATAGCACATGGACGTCATTGGGAAGCATCCTGTCACCAATCAAGTGAATCGATAACCCGTAATCACCACAAATCCATCTCCCATAGTCGTCTTGTCAGCCAACATCAACAAAGGACAAATGGTGATCACAGAAAAGTCATTGACGTATGTGCAACCATCGACAACTTCAACAACTCCCCAAAATCCACGTCCACAGTCCCCACACCACAAGGAAATAGAGGAGATGAAGAAGGGAAGTGTAGACACCCTAGATTTTGTAGGTAGTTTCGAACAGGCTATGGAGAAAGGATGTGAGCTATGGAGATGGTGGGCCCATTCATGTTCCCTAGAATATCTTAACAACACCCTAAAAACATCCATCAATATCCCCAAAACATCCTGAATTACTTACATATCATCCATTATCACCTGGTGGTCCTAGACGATTGGAATACAGGCTCAAAATGTGACTGACTGCCAATTTAAGGGTCATGCGAGAATTCCTAGTGGCTCTTAGTGGCAGTAGAAGCAGACGGATTCACTTGGCAGATATCATTATCTGATAAAGAATACGAATGTACTAGGCGCTAATGGTTGGCAGACAAGGCTGGCGAAGTGCCCTGTTTCAGGCACAGAGGGCACCGATGTCACGTTTCCTTGATAATTCATCCAATTCTTCGCACCGATGGCCCGGATCGATACGAAGCTTGTTCAATAGTTGCCAAAGACCATCGTGCCCCTACTCCAACATCAATTTTTTTGATGGAAGCCATTAAAACTCATCATCGCCGTTCACTGTAGGCTGTTACTAATCCATTGTTGACATTCGAAACTAATGCCTATTTAATGGTCTTTCGTGCCCCGTGAAGGGAGGCATCACGATCCTTGCTATCTTCCAGTGCAAGTCCATAGCTCTCCAGCTCTCCTCGCACTCCAACCGACCTCCCATTTAGCTCCTATGATCGACTCTTCCAAGTGATCCAACAATGCCATGCCAACTTCGGGAGTTTAGTGCGAGTTGTTGAAGCTCTATAGGTAAGCCTTTAATCCTAATCTCGTCTTAGCAGAATCCTTCAAGTGAGTGTGTGTCGTGTCAAACCAGCATTCACACTTCTCCTTCACTGTCACCGATGCTCGCCAAAATCACCAATAATGTTTTGTTTTTCTTATTCGCGACGTGTTTGGAGCATTGAACGAGCTCAGTGACCTTTGGAATCAACATGAGCACGTCATGATGGATCTCCTTTCCTCCTCCTCCTCCGTCATAGGCCGAGTAGCAGCTCCTTTCAGAGCCTGGCCAAAATTTACAGCCAAGGATGCGAGAGAGATGACCATGAGTGTTTTCTTACTGTGATTTATATCTTTCTTCCACCTTGATTTCGTACTCATCGCTACTACCTCCCTGGACTTCAAATAAATCACGTCAACCTCAGTTGAGGCCATCCAACATGTTCTTTGGTGAGTTAGGTGGGGGAAGAGATCCAGAGATTCCTTTTATAATCTAAGTGCATGATTCTACCCCATTGGATCCGTACATGTTTTTCTCAAGCTCGGTTTTATCTCACGCTTCATTGAAGCTCCGTCAAGTTCGCTAGCTCCACACCGGGACTGATCGACACTTACGTTGACGAGCCAAATAGGGAATAGGATCTAGAGTGATTTAACAAGTTTTAAACATATGATTGTGTTCTTGATCTTTCGCACTTGCTCTTTCGATCGTGCATTAAGCTTTTCAATCCAGTTTGTGGATAATTCGATCTAAATTTGTGTTTTGGGCTGATGAGGGCTCAAGTGAATCTTGTCGACGGATTTTGTCGACATGCGTAGCTGGTGGATTGCATCGGCGAGTATATTAGGCGGTTATGACTGACAAATCTATTAGACGGTTACAATTGACGAGAATAGCTGGTGTGGGGCCCAAGATCTAGATAGTTATAACTCATTCTTGTTTTTTTGCATTGGATTTCCTTTGGTTTTCTCATCACTGTGTGATTTTTAACATTTTCCTTCTACCTTACATTCATATTCATCGCCTTAGGGCATACAATAATCGATATGAAATTGCCTACATTGTTCACATGGTGTCGGATCTATTCCTTTCATGACATTTCACGTATTTTCCTGGATTTGATGATTTTGTTTTGCGTTGGTTTTCTCATTGCCCAAGGGCGTACATTAATTGACATGTAAGTACCCACATTGACCTTATGTCGATTGTTTTCCCCTTTTGATTTTCATGAACACTTCTAGTTTCCACTGTTTTGCATAAGTTTCTCTTCAAATATTTTTTGATTTTACATGAGTTTCTCATCGCCCCAGGGCGTACATTAATTGGCATTTCCAATGCCTACATTGACCCTTGGATTATTTTTCTCATTATTCCTCTCATTTTGTGCAATTCTACTTGAAGTTTTCGCTTGATTTTGCATTCACATTGGCATGATAGGTTAGACATAGGCAAATGACACATAGCAAGCGAATAACTGAGAAAGGCCGATTTTCGGGCGCATGGGGGTGCGTAACACCATCCCTATACGTAACAAGAATCCTTACCCTTTCTCTAGCCTGTAGAAGCTCAGTGTTGCATCCTTAGGCACGGAGCACACACATTCATTCATTTACATTCATTTGCATTGTTTTCTTGCAATTCTTATGCATTTTTTTGGTTTTCCTTGTCTTTCCGTAAAAGACTAGGTGGCGACTCTTTTTCCTCATCCTTTTCTTTGCCTTTGTTTGGTGTTTTCAAGTCGAGTGTCTTTCCTTAGATTCACCATCTCGCCGTGACCTTACTGAGATTCTTCGTGTGCTTTCACGCACGAGGAGTCAGGTGGTTTTGCTGGCATGGTCACAGGAACTGGCAACTTTGCTGGGGATACAAGATTCTGGCCTTCGTGTTGGTTTCTTGCTCGCTTGTTCTTGTCACGTTTAGTTGATTTTTGTGTTTGTTTGCTTGTCGTTGGATTATACATGCCTTTTGACCGTTGTTGTTTTCTTTTACACTTTGTTTATGACACAGCACATGCACGTGAAATACTTGATGTTTTATGATGTGGTGTTTGCTTCTCTTCACTATCATGACATGACACTTGCACATGCCATGATCATGCTTTTTGCTTGTTGAATGCTCTTTGGACTGCCGTGCTTGTTTGTTTTCTTTCCCTTTTGCATTTGCCAAATTTAGGAAAGTAGAGACATGTTTGTTTCCCTGTCGGCTTAAAATAAAACACGCAAACTCAGAAAACAATTAATAAGGCACAACTAGAGATAAACTCAAATTGATCCCTCTGGTTCAATAAAATGCAAGTAAAAGACACCAAACATATTTACATGATTGATCATATAGGGTATGGATCTTCTCCTCTCTAGAGTCCACCTACTCAGTCTGAGAGGGGTGGTCTTGGTAACCTATTTTATGGCTTCGATGTAGGATGTGTGGCTAGTCTGCTCCTCCTTGTCCAGGGTTGTGTCAGTGATAGTAGAGGGTACAGCTCCTTACTACTGTAGGAGTCGAAGCCACCAACGTACCACTCGTTCGCTTCCTGCGCTTTGGCCAGAATTTAGAGTGAGAACCTTATTTTCTACCATTAGTCGGAGACCAGTACACCATGAGAGAGTTCAGAGTAGACATCCTACTAGAACACACCTAGCTGGTGAGGGAGAGCATTTTAGAAGCATTCATGTGCATGTGTGCCATTCATACCACCTTAACAAACATTTTGCATTGTGCTCAACGTCTTTCTTTCTTTTGTTTCTTTCCTTCGGGTTTTGACTCCTGTCTTTTCTTCACCTTCTGTTAACAGGTCTGTATGAGTTCCTTAGCTGGAGCTTGTGTGGTCCCTTTAGTGACTCTCACTCTGAGACATCTTTTCTCGGCTGTCTTTTCTGAGTTATTCGTCACTTTAGATGATAGCTCCCCGTAGGTGTCGTCCCCTTGTTTGTAATCGCAGTCCTATCCTCACATGCTCTCAGTTAGCCATGGCCTAGTGCGTTAGCGAGTCCTTTTCCTCTGTTGCTCCAGAGGAGATCTCTGTCTCGGTTCCTTCTTCCTTTGTTATCTTGACCTCAGCCATTGTGTCTTCACCTCACGGTAACCACCTTCAGATGTGTGAGGCTTCTTACCCTATGGTTTCGGGATACTGGTAGACCCTGATTGGTTTGGAGGTTGTTACAGTAACTACCACAAGGATTCCTGATCTGGCAGTGTCTTGTCCTTTGACAAGATTAGTTAAATTTGATACCCAGTCAATTGCGATCATTCGTTCTATAGGTGTCACGTCCGCAGGACAGTTCGGTCTTCAGCCTCCTTTGACATTTGTTCCATTCACTGCTCTGACTATTGGTACTGCTACGAATAGTCTTTCTGCCATGCAACCCCAGCAACTCCTGGCTCTCATCCAATGGTTGTAGGGTATGGCTTTTTCAATGGATCCATCTTTGACATCGTCGGACCATCCTATTCTTGAAGTTCAATTGTAGTCATCTCACACATTCCATGCTGCACCTCACACACCACCCCTACGTCCATCGCCACAGCACTATCCATAAGCATGTAACTCTGACATCTGGTGGTCAATCATTTGGGTCGGTAAGGCCACGATGTTCGACAAGTTCATCACCTAGGGCCGTACCGGTGCAAACTATGCTACTCCCACATTTAGTACCACCCACTGCACAGCATACCCTCTATCCTTCGCCCTTGCATCAAGCTTAGGTTCCTCCACTCATCCCATAGCACCATACACCAGCGCACAGGTATGTTGGCCATTCTGTTATTACACCAGGTGGCGGGATGGTAGATCCGGAGCACCTCGTTGCAACCCATTTGGTATATGTTGGTCTCGCCCTAGCTACACCTTGTCCGACAGTAGTGACTCCAGACACTCTCCTTGCTAGGGCGAGTGATCTGGAAAGAGCACTACGTGTAGTGTAGGGCGGAGACCACCAGCCTTGTCATTTCTGAGACCTCTGTTACTTTCTAGAGGCTATTCTCCCTTTGAACTTTCACACTCCGAAGTTTGAAAAATATAATGGGAAAGGCTACCCTATTTCTCATCTAAGGGCTTATTGTGGTGATCTCGCTCAGCTTTAGGTTAACGAGAGGTTACTCATTCGCCTATTCCAGAAAACCCTTACAGGTCCTGCTTTAAAGTGGTTCACATCTTTGGCTATGACCTCAATTAAAACCTGAAATGACCTCATCAGACATTTCTAAAGTAATACTCCTTCAACCTCGACATTGCAAAAGCACGAGGGCCTAGTCGCCACCAAGCAGAAGACCCACGAGCCATTTGGGGAGTATGTTGAGAGCTAGCATGCCCTATCTTCACAATTTCAAGATAGGCCCTCCGACGAGGAGTCTATTGAGATGATTATTTGTGGAGCACAACCAACCACTAGGGCTCTGTTTAGCATCCAATTGATCACCACTTTTGCATCTCTGAATCGAGCAAGCGCTCATGTGGAGAGCTCGTTGTTTAGCGGTAGCTTTCCTACACTCACAGTGTTCGCCAAACAAGCCACTGCATCTAGCCATAATGTCGGCACCAACAGCAATAGCAATAGCAACAATTGCAATCATAACAACTTCAACAAGTGGAGGGATCCCTCAAAGATTGCTGTTGCCTATATTGAATCCCCTACTGCACCTGTGAACGTAGTGAGCCTGCCTGTGTAGAATTAGGTAGTCTATGCACCCACACCTAGGGCGCCATGCACATCACACATCACAACCACCGTTATGCCAGTGTATTCTCCTGCACCGATGAGGCAAGGACAACACCAAGGGCAGAGATGGCCCTGATGACCAGAGAGAAATTACACACCATTGGTTGAGCCACTGAGTGCTATCTTCCCCAAGGTCATGTCACTCTTGAATCTTCCGGAAGTTCACCCACCGTCGAACCCATTGTCGATATGGTTCAACCCGAACATGTTCGGCAGTTTCTATAGAGCCATGGGGTATTCTACAGACAATTGTTTTACACTCCGGAATGCAATCCAGGACTTGATTGATCAGAAGATCATTATCATCAACACCTAGGATGTGGAGTCTTCACCGGCAGCACCAGTAGCACCAACACTATCACTAGCACAGTCTAGTGTAGTGCATCAGCCCTTGCATGAGCATCAAGGCTCAGTAACTCTTGGAACTTCAGGGATTCATTCCATATTCCCTCACAAATTTATGTCTTCTCTGTCAAATCCTTCTGTTCTGATCCATGACATCTCAGTACCTGTTCCTTACCACCTCTATCAGTCCTTTGTTGAATCATCCAACACTGTGATCAACATGATCCAACTTACTACCAGGTCGGGACAAGTAGCAATGCAGCCCATCATGCAATCCACCCCACCATCTGTTTGTTTATTAGCCAAACCTCGGTCAGACTTGGTTTAGATTGCGTAGTCTCAGCCATTTCGAAAGCTTCCTCTCTAGCATTGCGATGGCCCAACTAGAGCTAGAAGCCTGTGCTCATGTAGTTATTAACCCGACGTAGGACACTCATCACATGCCATATAGCTATGCCATAGAAATGTGCATAGAAATAACACGATCGAAATGGGTATATTGCACTCTAGCTCCAACCCCCAATCCTAATCAGCCTGTGTCTTTATCATAGCCACTAGAGAACCAACCTTCAAAACTAGTTGCAGAAGAAAGCCTACCCAAATCCATCACCACCCACAGCTGATATCACTGCCTAGCTTAAAAAGGTCAAGTCTGACATATCCATATGGGTCCTGATCCATACTTCAGTTGAGCATAGAGAGGCCTTTCTCCAGGTCTTTCAAGCTGCTCACGTCTCCCCAACCATACGGCCTTCAACTTTGGAAGACATGATAGGAATGGTTTCTGTACCACGAGTGATCTCTTTCTCCAATGCAAAATTACCTATGGTAGGGACTAATCATAATCAACCCCTTTTCATCATGGTGTAGTATAAGCATTTCCGCATTCCACTAATGTTGGTAGACAATGACGTAGGCTTAAACGTCTGCCCCTTACGCACCACAAGTCAACTAGGATACCAATCGAAGACATTAGCCTAGCGATAAAGGGAATGATGGCTTTTGACAGCAGTCCCCATGATGCACTGGGGATTCTGGTTATTCCTTTGGTGGTTGGATCAGCTCAATTTGACGTGGACTACTACATCATTGATCTCGAGCCAACTTTCATTCTCTTGCTTGGGTGCCCTTGTGTAGACACCCCGATTTTGAGGTGACTCATTGATAAGACTCCAGATGTTGTTTTGGATGTGGCTAACCCTTGAGCCAACCCTAAACCCATAGCAAGCCCACAGTCCAATTAGAAAACCAGACTAGTAGGGGAGAGCACCTAGCTAGCACACTTACCTAGCACACCTCCCTAGCACACTTACCTAGCACACCTAGCTAGCACACCTAGCCGGCGCACATCCTAGGCGCACATCTCTGACGCACATCCCAGGCGCACAGCAATTTCGCAGGCTACGGGCTGCTGGCTTTCAACCTCCCATGGCTGTTACCTCAAGCAACGAATATGCCAGGGAATATTCCAGGCTTTTCGTCTACGAGGCTCCTTGCATTCCCATGAGTTACCCATGAGAAAATCCTATATAAGGACACCCGTAGGCAACCATGAGGAGAGGTTAGAAATCCTGAATTTAGCCATTCTGTTCTGAACCAGCATCCTGCACGAGTTTCTCCTCCTTTCCAGTAGCTTGTTTTCATTTTCTGGAGCACTCCCTTGCGTCCTAAAGCCTCCTAGGTCCTTCCAAAGCAACAAGGATCTCTTTATCTCTGATATTTCAAGAAGGAACATCTTGAGAGGTAGGCTTTCTACCTCCTCTTTCTCCTTTAAATTTCATTCTTGAAACATGATAAAGCATGCTTGAAATCTTACGTATAGACAGATTTATTCCATGCTTTTATAAAGTTTTATGATGAACACGCTTGCTCTCAATGCAAAATAATCTCCATGCTAATCTATACTTTTGTGTAAAAATCTGCATGAGTTATCTTCTTTTATCATTTCCTTGCACATAGCATTTTGCCACGCACTTATATGTTCTTGCACATAGAAATATGCTTATGATCATCATTTTTTTCACAAAGTTGTATTGTATCCTGAATGGCTCGCCGACGTGGTCTCAGTGCCATAAAAGGATGGACAGGTTCGCATGTGCATAGATTATCGGGATCTTAACAAAGCAAGCCCCAAAGATGATTTCCCGCTCGCCCACATCGATATTCTGGTAGACAACACTGCAGGGCATAAGATGTTGTCTTTCATGGACGGGTTTTCTGGGTATAACCAGATTAGAATGGCAGAAGAAGATATGGAGAAGACATCCGTCATCACACCATGGGGAGTCTTCTATTACAGGGTGATGGCATTCAGATTAAAGAATGCAGGTGCAACATATCAAAGGGCTATGACGGCTTTGTTCCACGATCTCATGCATCAAGAGGTTGAAGTATATGTGGACGACATGATTGCCAAATCCAAAGAGCCCGAAGACCATCTCACATGTCTAAGAAAACTATTTGAACGCCTGTAGAAATATAAGCTCCATTTGGACCCCAACAAATGTGTATTTGGGGTAACCTTTGGAAAGCTACTGGACCACATCATCTGTTAGAGGGGAATTGAAGTGGACCCTCACAAAGCCAGGGCTATCATTGAAGCGAGCCAAAAACGCATGTGCAGACGCCCTGGAAACCATAGCATCATGATTAACACGCCAAGAGGCACAAACTATAGACATTTCAGTCACATGTATTGAGCAGCCAGCACATTGTATGCATATCCATGAAGCGTCGTCATCAGCTGAATCGCCGTGGTATAGTGATATTAAAGCATTTTTGGAGTCTGGTGGTTTCCCTCCTGGCATTTCCACGTTAGATAAGAAGACCCTGACACAGTTGGCATCCAAATATGTGCTTGGGGCTGGGCAGCTATACAGAAGGTCTTATAACCAGAAGCTCCTCGGGTGCGTAGACAAAAAGGAGGCAGATGAGTTAATGTCAAAAGTCCATGCAGGCACCTGTGGCCCACATATGAATGGGGTTCTTCTAGCCAAGAAAATCATGCTACAATGATATTTCTGGTCCACCATGGAAACGGATTGCTGCCATTTGGTCAGAAGATGCCACAACTGCCAGATACACGGCAATTTATACATGCTCCCCCATAGCAATTGCATAGCATGTCATCACCATAGCCATTTTCTACTTGGGGAATTGATGTTATAGGGGCCATTCATCTTGCAGCATCCAATGGGCACCGTTATATTCTGGTAGCCATTGATTATTTTACGAAATGGGTCGAGGCGGCATCCTACAAAACAGTCACAACAGCCATTACAGAAAAATTCATCAAAAACAATATCGTCGCCAGATATGGGGTTCCATTTGCTATCATTTCAGACAATGGGACTAATTTTATAGCAAAGAGAGTTGAGGATTTCCTCCAGAGTTGCAAGATCAGACATCACAGATCCTCCCCCTATCGACCTCAGATGAATGGGGCAGTAGAGTCGGCTAACAAGAATCTGGTCAAGATCTTGAAGAAAATGGCCGAGCCTCATAAAGATTGGCACGAGCAGCTGCCCTATGCATTATGGGCTTATAGAACATCTGTCCGGACATCCACAGGAGCAACACCTTACTCTTTGGTGTATGGCGTGGAAGCAGTCCTTCCGTTCGAAGTGGAGATTCCTTCGTTAAGGATCTTGAAGGAGGCGGAGTTAGAGGAGGCTGAGTGGGTACAGGACCGCAATGTTCAGCTAGATCTAATTGATGAGCATAGGTTGCAAGCCTTGCATCATGCCCAATGCTACCAAAAGAGAGTGGCCCGAGCGTATCAAAAGAAAGTCCGTCCGAGACACTTTGAGCCAGGAGACTTGGTCCTGCGTGCCATTCATTTGCCAGATACACGGCGAAAATTTAGGCCCAACTGGCGTGGACCTTTTTTGGTCAAGGAGGCCCTGTCAGGGGGTGCAGTCATTCTTGAGGGCATGGACCATGCAGAGCAAGCAGATCCCATTATTGCCTCCTATTTAAATAAGTACTATCAATGACTCTCAGTCGATCCTAATGCCTTGCACCGAGAGTCATGCATCATTGCACAGCATAAATATTCCTCTGCATTCTTTTTTTCTTTTGTCATAGCATCATCATTGCCCAATGAGGAAAATTGGGAGCCTGCCTGCGAAAATGTGTCAAGTCCTCCTCATGTGCCACTACCCTAGAAGCTTAGGATGTGAGGGTGAGATTTTAGAGGAATGGGCTAAATGTACAAATTCCCATGGGACCTATATCTCGAGAGGGAGTTAAAAATGTTAGGTCTAGAGAGAGTGTGAGCAGTAAGAAAAAAATACACAAGACCTTGGAGCATAAAAGAAATAAGGAGACAGAAGTAGTAGATAGAAGTTGAGCTCCACTGAGAGAGGCATGTGAACAACCTTACTCCTACCATTTAGCTTGGAGAGGAGTCGAAGCATGCACTTATTAAGCCCAAATGATCAAAGGGATTAGCCACCCCTTCAGCACAAGGGAAATAGCAGCCACCCCCTCAGCATAAGTGTTTATTACCTTCAAGCAGGAGTAGGGTCAGTTAGCATGCCTTTGAGGGAGAAAAAAAATAAATCCTCAAAAAAGTAGATATAGGACCCCAAGACTTTGGCATGAGGCCCATAAATTTGAAGGAGAGCCACAAATAAACCTAGGTGCCTAGGTTAGTATCACATGAGTCGAGGACAGTGTCACCTCTTATAGCAGGCAAAACAGGCTTCCTTGGAGCTGAGGGCACCAATATATCAATTAAACATTTCTTTGCATTTTGTTTGCATTTCGACCAGGGGCATGTCAACTGCCTTATGAGTCGTGTAAGCATTTAGCTAGGGCACATTTTTAGTTAAGCATAATTGCAAGGCATTCTTGTTCGCATTTCGACCAAGGGCATGTCAGCTGCCATATGAGTCGTGTAAGCATTTAGCTAGGGCACATATTTAGTCAAGAATATTTACATTTATTTCGCAAGGCATTTTGTTCATATTTCGACTAGGGGCATGTCAGCTACCTTATGAGTCGTGGTTTGAGCAAGCAAGCATTCGGCCAGGGGCATGATAGTCACTTCTTTAAAATGGAGGGATTTGAAATCAGAGACATGCCAATTAAATTGATCCTGATAAGCAGATATAGACTTGCAAGAACCAGTATAAGCAATGCAAAGCAACATCAATTTTATTATGCCTTATCATGAATACAAATATCGCTAATCAGTTCGGGGCCTCTTTGAACTGCTAGCCTCCATGAAATTGGTCCCACTAGGCGGAATCTCGCTCATGGGCCACGTCTCCCTTATCTCAGCCTTGTATCCAGCTGTGCAGCCAGAGCCTTTGACGATGGCAAGACTAGAGGACATGATACCAGCACTCATTCGTCGGGCCAACTCAGCAGTAGACGCATTTGAGCCTACAACATGCTCTTTCAGTCCATCCGGCAGGGGCTTTGTTCAATGGAGTCCTGGCAGAAGCCAAACTGGCGAAGGACCTGGACGGGGTGATACTCCACGCCACCATAGAATCCAGGGAGGACCACGAGTCACATGTCTGTGGCGTTAAAGAAGGCAGTAAAGTTCTGAGATGCAGAGGATGTGATGCACCATGTCACAGAATCCGCATCAAGATTCCACAGTTTGTCACACAGTTCATGCACCCCCAGGAGTGACCTTGAATGATGGGTGCGGCTATAAGCTTCAAAGGCGGAAGGCCGAGGGTGTAGAATTTTCATTCCCATATGGGCAGCAAACCAAACCTGGCAAAAATGGAGCCATGGTTAATGAAAGCACAGTAAAATATTATTAAATATTGTCAATGATCTGCTTACCTGCACTAGGGCGCCACATCCATAGAAGTGGCGGGAGCGCCTCAACGCCCGGACCAAGCCGACGTAGGTTTCGGCAAGAAGAATAGGGGCCAAGTCGATCTGACGAACATCTACCGCCTAGGCTATTTCTGCTACCTCAATAGCCATAGTCGTCCGGCCATGGCTAAAGATCAGCTCCCCAAGAAAACACAGCACAAAGCAATACAGCCATAGAGTACCCATGGAGGAGCGAGAACCAATGATTGAATCGAAGTAATCCAGGCGCACCATGGGTGTAGGACCATCTCTACAAATGAGTTTCTCCTCACAAACCTCTTGGGCAATACACGTGAGTCGGCTCACGACGTATACATAACTGGCATGGCAGTAAAACACTGGTGAGGATATGAATGGGGACAGGCCACAAATTCGCCTGACTTCCTCCAGAGTTAGAGTCATCTCCACTTTCCCAAAGCGGAAAACATGTAGAGATGGTTTCCAGAATCGAGCCATGGCACACAGCAAATGCCAGTTAACCTCCACTTTGGCTATACTCAGGAGGGAAGAAGAAATACCCCAAATTCGGAGTTGCTTCCGATCGTTGGCTGTCAAAGCATCGATCCAGCCAAGCAAGGTGTCAGAGCAGTGCCTGGGGGTCACCATGGTAGGATAACTCTGCAGGCACAACCAAATATGGCAGTAAAAGATGGAACCTGATATGAGCATGGGACAAGCATAACAATTTAGCACGATGTGACACAAGAAACATATGCAAAAAATCAAGAAGTATTGTTTCAAAGTCTGCAGCCATGGAAGTGGTATAAAACAAAAAATCTGTAAGGGCATGTAGCAGGAAAGCGAAAATCTGCAAGGACATGTAGTAGCAGGAAGAGAACAAAATCTGCAAAGACATGTAATGGTATAAAACGAAAATCAGCAAGGACATGTAGTAGGAAGAGAACAAAATCTGCAAAGACATGTAACAGAAGACAAGCAAATCTGCTAAGACCAGTAGTAGAAAACATGTAAAACAGTAACCCATACCATCGTGATGCAGAACCTGTGCCCAGGAAGATCAGAAGATAAGCCAAAAGTGAAGAAGCAAGGTCTGCCGCCAAGTTTTTCAGAGAGGACGACACTATCTTTCGCGGGATGCAGTCTTACATAGAAGAGCAGGAAGGGCTTCAGCAAAAATGGCAAATGAAACTCGCCATTTCTGGAGACGCACCCCTGAGGCGCATATAGCAGACGCACCGAGGTGGCGCACCTAGGTGGGGCCTGGAATGACAGAAAATTTCAGCAGCACCTGTTCGGAATGTTGACATCGCCAAAATCGGCGCCAATTGCTTAACCTGCATGGAATATCTTTTGCATACAACCTGCACATACAAAACCCCGAGGGGCATATCGCAGAATCAGAATTTTCTTATACATTTTTAGAAGAATGTTACAAAGTGTCATTGTTATTACAGAATTTCCAGCAAAATTACAAGATAAAGCTACTCTTCCTCTGAATCTTCCTCATCGGACGCCGCCTTTTGGAAATACTCGGCCAAGAGTCTGTTGCCTCGTCGAGTGATTCGGCGTGACCACTAAGCAGCTGCGGCAGCTTGAGAGCGAGGAGCATAGTCGTGAATCGCCTGAGTGACCTCGATGTCTGAACGGTCCTCCTTAGACGCCTCCATAGTGAAGTCCCCGCTGCTAGCTACATTCGCTCTCTGAGCAGGAAAATCTTGCTGCAAAAGCAAACCTATGTTAGCAATAAGAATTTCTAAAGCGGCAGTTGGAGCAGAAGAGAGAAGCATACCCTGATAATGTTGCGCCAGCGCAGCTCCTGCAAAATAACAGATGTGTCAGATATAGTCAAGTTGGCAGGTTGCAAAGTAAGAAATTTACCCTTTTCCGGCGAATGTCAGCATAGAATGCCCCAAATTGCTCCTCAAAGCCCTGTGAATTATAGCAAATGTCAGACTGTCATAGTTCACACAATAGCAATGAAAAGTAGAAATGGAAATCCTGTACCTGTGCCCAGCTAGACGCATACCACATCCCACGTTGGCTATCTCGCACGGCCTCCTCAAACAGGTACGACTTCCCCACACGCCTGTACCAAGCAAGGTAATCAGTGTAGTTGACTTCTCGAAGGACGTGCCTGTCCTGAGAAGCTATGGCAGCTGCATGCCGGCTTTTGGCAACTAAACGAGTTGTAGCCGGGCGATCCATGTCAGCAGGAGGAGGGGCAGGAATGCAGAATACATCAGAGAACTGATGCCGCACACGCCCTAGGAGGTAGAAGGCCGACTTCTTCATGCAATAAAATTTCACCTACTTATCCCTAAGAACACGGCCAGAGTTCAAGGGAGCCCTGTCGAAGCCATCATATCCAGCAAAAGGGCGTAGGTGGACCTGTTACAGAAACAGAAAGTTGTAAGCAAACGAAGTACAACAGGCATGCAAAGTTAAAAGGCAAAAGGAGACTTACATCCTCGAGTTCTACCAGGTCTAGTAGATACTGGTAGGACTCATAGCTAAACACCCCAGCAGCAGCCTGGTGGTCAAGCTCGACCCACTGGCGGGTAAGGGGCAGGAGCTCGTCCCGTAGACGACCAAAGCAATGCCCTTTGGTGATGTGCTCCATGATCCAGTACTGTAAATGCAAGCATAAGTCAGCATTTCAAATATAAAGCATAAAAGAAATTTGTTTTGCAAGGTAACAGAAGCAAAAACTTACAGTTAACAGAGGGTACAACCCCACATAAGAATGGCGCCCAAGCTTGACCACATTGTCAAGCCCATAGATCAGCCAAGTGTAGCTAGCGCCAGCCCAGTCATAGTGATCCAGGTGCTCCAGGTTGGTCAGATATGCAATCCAGTCAGCATGGATACAATAGGCCGACAAATCACAGAAAATCATAGCCAGCAGCTCCAGCAGAAAGTGCCTCAGTACAAAATCTGCTTCCTCACTATCAGTCTCAGGGTTGGGCCAGAACTTGTCCCATTCTCTTAACCACCCCACAGTGATCATATGTTTTCCCCTAGGCGGCTTAGGAGGGACACGACCTAGATGTGCAGGCGTAAGGGGAAAGTCGTGGGTGGTTTCACCAATAATGAGCTCGTCACCAAAAGGAAGGCCCGTTAGCTGAGCCCACTGATCAGGCAGAACAGTCAGCTCACCAAAAGGAAAGTGGAAGGTGTGCGTCTCGAACCTCCATCTTTCTACCAAGGCTCTGAAAAAGATGTAGTGGCCGTGGATAATGGGTAGACGTAGCAAACCACCAAATGGAGACCGATGGAGGAGGAAGTCTTGTAGAAAATCCGGCAGGCAATGGAAATGCTCGAGCATCGGACCCCAATGGCATCGCATGATCTGGCTCGCGTCCCCTTCCTGAAATGTCAAGAATAGGGTTAAAACCAAGTCAAAAGTAGATAACAATTAAAGTATATCAAAGCGAGATAATTACCCCAAACTCGGGACTCTCGCAAATTTGACGATCACTCAGCAACAGCCCCTCAAAATTTTCAGACTCTAGAAAATGCATTTGTCAGAAAACACCGGATTTAAATGCCCATTTATATTCAGTTTTGGTTTACCTCAGTGGGAATAACAGGAGTCGAGCTGCTAGAAGCCCGCGACCTCGAAGAGCTGCCTCGTCGTCTGGAACGAGAGCTAGAAGGCATGTCCCACGAAGATTGTGGGGTCCCCGCCTCGGGAACTGAGTCATCCTGCAGAAAAGAAAAGCCGGACCAAGAGTTAAACAGCAGCAGAAGGCATGATAAATGCAAAATGTGTCAAAATCAAATGTGGCATTACATTCATGGGCATAATAGCAAAATGCAGGACATTTTAATAAGGGCTATAGCATATGATGGCAAAAATGCAAGCATATAGTTGTAAATCAGTGTTTGATGGTTGTATTTGTAAAAATGTAAGCTATCAAGTAATTTCATGCAGAGTAGTTAGTAGTAAAAATCAGAAATAATGTGGACTAATATGGCACATGCAAGCAACAAATATGTGCCCAACCCAACAAGGTTCACGGCCAACTCACCGCCCCTGCTTGTCGGAGCATCGCCGGCAGCAAACCATCATTTCCAGCAGCCCATGCCATCCCATGGCGTTTCTGCATTGCCAAGTCCAAGCAGCCACCTTGCGGTCCAGCCCGCCGGAACCCGTCGCCGCAACGGCCAAACCCAGCAACCTGCAGCCAAAGAACCACCATACCACCGGAGCACCGTCGGCAGCCAGCCGTTGCTCCCCACAAGCCGCGACTGCAAGCAAAACCACAGTTCGCCGCCGCAACCTGCACAGAACAGACCTGCCGCTCCTTTGCCTGACGGAGCCCCTCTAGCCGTCGACTACCCGGAACAGAAGAGGTATACAAGCACGCGCAAAGGGGAGAGGAGATCAGATGTTACCTTCGCCGGCGATCATCGGTCCAGCCAGTCCTAGAGGGTTTGATCCATGCCGCTGTCAACTGTGACGCCGCCGCAACTGCTCCGCACCACGCCGACGCGCCTCACACGCGCACCAGCAGCCAGCACTCCGTCGGTGCACCGCCGCTGCGAGTGAGAGAGGAAAGAGGAGTGGGTTCCACCGCTGAGAAGAGAAGAGGCGGGTTTCGTTGGGTTTCAGAAAGAGAACGAAGAAGAGGAAGAGGTGTTTCGTCTTACGGGAGAAGGAAGGAAAATTTAAATGAAACCTTATGCATGATGTTTTGAAGATGTGAAATCCAATCAACAGCAAAAACATGCATAACCAAGCAGCAGCAGCCCCTTGCAGTTCCAAGCAGCAAGGAGAAATATTTCATGGTAGTTAGTCAGTGGGGCCCACGCATGAAATAAATCAGGGTTCAGAAATGCAAAATGACCGTGAGAATTGCGTTCCAGCCCTTATCATCTCACAGTTTATGCATAAAGTGCAGAGTATGCAGTTTTCAACATGTAGCTCATAAAATGCACTGTATGGGTAATTTGCAGAAAACCCCCTATGTTTCGTAATTTTGCAAATCAGTCCACAGGAACGTGGGAAGCTTAATTTGAAACAGACATTTGTGATAAACAGCAGAATCGAAAATAATCAATGTTGGGGCGGAATCTAGCTTGCTTGACTTTGACCAGGCGATCAATGTCGTTTGTCCCTTTGGATTTCCGTGGGCGCGGAATCTAGCTTGACTTTGATCGAGCGGTCAAGGTCCTTTGCCCCTTTGGATTTCCTCGGGCGCGGGATCCAGCTTGCTTGACTTTGATTGGGCGGGCAAGGTCCTTCGCCTCTTTGGATTTCCGTGGGCGTGGGATCCAGCTTGCTTGACTTTGACCGGGCGGTCGAGGTCGTTTGCCCCTTTGGATTTCCGCAAGCGCGGGATCCAGCTTGCTTGACTTTGACTGGGCGGTCAAGGTCCTTCACCCCTTTGGATATCTGCTGGCGCGGAATCCCGCTTGCTTGACTTTGACCGGGTGTTCATGGTCCTTTGCTCCTTTGGATTTTCGTGGGCGCGAAATCCATCTCCTTGACTTTAACCGGGCGGTTAAAGTCCTTCGTTTCTTGGATTTCCTTAGGCAGGAAATCCCATGGCTCGACATTTTGACCTGATGGTCAGGGTCCTAGCTCCTTTCTCAGATTTCCTGGGGTAGGAAATCCCGTGGCTCGACCTTTTGACCTGATGGTCAGGGTCCTAGCCCCTTTCTCGGATTTCCTGGGGTTGGAAATCCCGTGGCTCGACCTTTTGACCGGATGGTCAGGGTCCTAGCCCCTTTCTTGTATTTCTTTGGGTAGGAAATCCCGTGGCTTGAACTTTTGACCGGATGGTCAAGGTCCTAGCCCTTTCCTCGGATTTCCCCGGGCAGGAAATCCAGTTGTTTGACCCTCTGACCGGGCGACCACGGTCCTTTTTTCTTTTTTCTTCTAGATTTTCATGGGCGCGGAATCTAGTTGTTGGACCCTCTGGCCCGGTGGCCAAGGTCCTTTTGTTTTTCCCTTTTGAGTTTTCGCGGGCGCAAAATCTCTTTGTTCGCCCTTGGTCCGTGCGGACCGGGCCCTGCTTTGCTTGACAAATAATCTATTTGTCACCCCCCCTTTTCTCTTGGGCTGGTATCCCCAACTACTTGGTTGACAACCGTCACACTGTCTGGTGTCCGGGTTGGCAAGGCTTGATTAGCTTGTCGTATCCCGTCTCTTGGGTTGATAACCTCATAATCTGGCTAATGAGTTCGATAACTTATCATTTCTTGCCATTGTTTTCTTCTGTTTGTGTTTTCAGCATTAGCATTAGTTTCGCATCGACTTTCAGCATCGGCTCTTGCATTGGCATCTCGCATTAGCATTACATCCCAACATTTAGATCAGTAGGTGCACGCATTTTGCATTTGCATTTGCAGTTGGCAACAAGTCATGACTTTCGGTGCATTCACCGAGTAAGTGACTTACTGCCTATAGCAAACACCATCCTTCTGTAACCTCAAAATGGGGGGTATCTTGTCAACCCTGAGTATCGGTCTTGGTTCCCTTCATCCCTCGACCTTGCTCAGGGAGGGGCATCTGTAGACACCCCGATTTTGAGGTGACTCATTGATAAGACTCCAGATGTTTCTTTGGATGTGGCTAACCCTTGAGCCAACCCTAAACGCATAGCAAGCCCGTAGTCCAATTAGAAAACCAGACCAGTAGGGGAGAGCACCTAGCTAGAACACTTACCTAGCACACCTCCCTAGCACACTTACCTAGCACACCTAGCTAGCACACCTACCTAACACTCCTAGCTGGCACACATCCTAGGCGCACATCTCTGACGCACATCCCAGGCACACAGCCATTTCGCAGGCTGCGGGCTGCTGGCTTTCCAACTCCCATGGCTGTTACCTCTAGCAACGAATATGCTACGGAATCTTCCAAGCTTTTCGACTACGAGGCTCCCTGCATTCCCATGAGTTACCCATGAGAAAATCCTATATAAGGACACCCATAGGCAACCATGAGGAGAGGTTAGAAACCATGAATTCAGCCATTCTGTTCTGAACCAGCATCCTGCACGAGTTTCTCCTTCTTTCAAGTAGCTTGTTTTCATTTTCTGGAGCACTCCCTTGCGTCCTAAAGCCTCCTTGGTCCTTCCAAAGCAACAAGGATCTTTTTATCTCTGATATTTCAAGAAGGAACATCTTGAGAGGTAGGCTTTCTCCCTCCTCTTTCTCCTTTAAATTTCATTCTTGAAACAAGATAAAGCATGCTTGAAATCTTACGTATAGACTGATTTATTCCATGTTTTTATAAAGTTTTATGATAAACACGCTTGCTCTCTATGCAAAATAATCTCCATGCTAATCTATACTTTTGTGTAAAAATCTGCATGAGTTATCTTCTTCTATCATTTCCTTGCACATAGCATTTTGCCGGGCACCTATATGTTCTTGCACATAGAAATATGCTTATGATCATCGTTTACATATGTTCTGATTGGCGTTATCCAGATCATGTTTGTGCCTTGGCACTTTGCATGTTTTCATACATGAACCCATCAACTTGTTTTGGTTTTGAATACATGATTTACATGATGATTCTTAAACCTATGCATTCACATCATATTTTCAGTTCTTAATAATGGCATGAACCCATCTGCATTAGCATGAATCACCCTATATCTCTGCTGGGAAGGATTCTGCAATTAAATTGCAGTCTGGTCCAGATTCCTTGGGGCGCACCACTCAGGCGCACCTGTCCAGCGCACCACGCTGGTGCACAGAGCAAGCGCGCCAGACTGGTCAGAGAGCAGAGCACTCACATTAGCATCTTTGTTTGCATGGCTTTATCGAAGGCTTTGAGGTGGTTTCTTTCATGGTTGATTCTATGATATGTTGAGATTTCGTTTGCATGTTTTCAGTTTTGATTAGATTGTTTTCCAACTGTTTTCTCTATTTTGATATTCAGTTCTAGGCTGAATCTAGTAGGTCGATTGCACCTTACTCCTACGTGGTGAGACTTGTGCATCAGCCCATGATCCAGTGGCCAGACTGAATCCTACTTCTTCATTCTAGCTTAAACGGGTGAGACCTTGTGTGAGGCTACCAGCCCTTGAGCACAAGGTCATTGCATTTGCATTTCTCGCACTTTTAATACATGGTTTTTCTATGTTTTACAGAGTGATTGTACTGCCTACCTTTCCAGAGTGCATTCTATGATGTTTTGGCTTTTCGTGGCTTTCTATTTTTTCCTCAGCATGTTTTCCTGGCCCACCTAGACGCACATAGGTGGCGCACCAGTCTGGCGCACCAAGTAGGCTCATTGGCCTGATCTCAGTGGCACACAACAGGCTTTCACATGTTTTTTCTTGCTTTCTTGACCCGATTTGCTTCTGGGTTTTCCTTTGGTTTTCTTCCTTGATGCATTAGGAAGGCACACCTTTGTTTTCAGCAGTTTTCCCGCATCTTAAATTGCATTAGGCATATAGTAAAGCAAGGATGTTAAATCGCTTGAGATATTAGATCTTTGATCTTATTATATAATATTATTGCATCAACACTTGACCCGCCATACGAGCAATATTTCTAAACATTAGGACACACCCTTACACATCATGCACCCATACTTTAGACACCACACTCATTAGCATGGCATGGCATATCGCCCTTGGGCGTACAGCAAAGGCTGCAAGGCCGACATTTCATTAGCAAGAGAGAAATCAATAGAAGATCGATTTATCGGGTGTACAAGGGTGCCTAACACCTTCCTCGTGCGTAATAGGGATCCTTACCCGCATTTCTGGTTTACGAAGACTTTTCTTTTGTTGTTTTGCATCATTTTCATGTTATATGGTTTTCCTCGTCTTCCATTTTAATAGGCTAGGTGGCGTCTCCTGCATTTTGCATCATTTCATTTCATTTTTGCCGTGGCTTTGCCGACTTTGGCACATATATATTTTTGCCATCCTCGACGGCATGGTTACACCTTGTCTTCACAAGTGTTAAGTCATCCCCTCAACCCTACACCGAATGATGAAATTCTGTTGGGACATTGACATTGCTGTTGTCATGGCAGAAAACTTCAAGAAGGAAAAGCTTGAGGTTGGTTGTTCCTTGTCTCCCCAGGTTGTCGATTTTGACCCAAAGCCTTTTGATGTTCTTTATTGGGTCAACCGCTTTGAATCCGTCAACTTCATTCCTATTCTTGAGTGCGTCAATCATTTGGCCATTCACAACAATCCTTTCGTGATGGTCGAGAATCTTTGTCAAAGATGGGGGTACGAGAAAGGGACACCTCTCGGGCAATATGGCCAAGGAATCGTCGAACTAGTCATAGCTGACGAAAGAAGGGAGTTTGAAAGGTTAGGCTACGAATTGCAACCGTGAGATGGATTCCCACATAATCGTAAGTTCCGAAAACTCTTTATTCCACGAGATTTGTCTAACTTCGTTAGCACAGGACTTTTGGATCCTAATCAGAGTTGTATGGTTGCGGAACCTGTACAAGCACGGAGTGAATTAGTTGACGATTCTGGGTGGGTATCTGTTGAGGACTATTACTCAAAGGAAGAGCGCTTAGATGGCAGGTTGATTCAGAAACCTTTTGTTCTGACAGAGTCAGTTAGGCTAGCATTGCTACCTCCAGAGCTAGTCACAGATCCTTCCACAGTTTCTATTGCAGCTTCAGTTGAAGTGGTTCCATCTACAACTTTACTAGTGTGTCAATTAATGAATAGGGTCTACAGTCAGCATGACATCTAGACAGCATTGCTAGTAGGGTCAATTCTAATAGAATAACAGCCAATAGTGCTTGACACTTGTAGAACTCAACTGGCATCATTGCTTGAAATACAGGAGCCCATTAGTGCATATTATGTGGATTTTGCCTCTTATGAGGAGGAGGGAGATGCTGTAGTAGCACAGGTGGACAACATGCTCAGTGATTTGGAAGTTTTATTCCAAGAACAGTTAGCGACGTTGGCGGAAGATGCAAAATGTGAGTTCAAGTGTAGAAAGGGAAAAGTTGTAGTTACAGAGCTCAATACAGATCAATCAGTTTCACAGGGCCGGTCTACCGTCATGGTCCTTGAGGAAACAAAGTCAACATATGCTAGAGTAGGGGAGTCTATCTCCCTTCAGCTGGGAGATGGGTCTAATTGGTACTACTAGTTTAGGCCTCACTTAGGTAGTGAGGCTCAAAAAAAAGATCTAGAGTTAGGCTCAGGAGGGAATGCTAACAACAACACTCATACTAGTCAGTCAAAGGACAGCTGTCCATCTACCACAAACATTGTATATACCATGGAAGACAACTGGAAAAATCAAAATAATCAATTACATAATAACACTTTGGAGAAAGTAGAGCAGCCAATCTTGTCAATGAATTCAAGTATGTTTGAACTAGAAGTTGTCAGAGGCGCTTATAAGAAGACCAGGGTGACCGTGACCTTCCTAAAGCATCATCAAGGGGCGGTTTCTGAACAGATATGTTCTTTTGAAGTCACAGATCCATCATTCTAGCAAGAAATCCTTTCAGAGCTCATTACGTATGAAGAAGGGGATGATGAAGAAATAAAGGAAAATAGCCAAGCCTCACCTTAGTTCTAGCCTTATGATAATGATCTGGAAGGCCCAAACTTACATGTTGAGGAAGAAATAGAGCTTGTAAATATCAGCACCTCGGAGGAAGTCAACGAAGTATGCATTAGTGCCAGACTTTCAGTGCAGGCCTAGGCAGAGTTCATTGAGCTTGTCAGAGAATATGCAGATATCTTCGCTTGGAGCTATGATGACATGGTAGGGTTAGATGTTGAGGTAGTGGTGCATACATTACAACTTAAGTCCAATGTCAAGCTGGTAAAGCAGAAGCTCAGAAGATGGAGGCCACAATGGTTATTGAAGCTTAAAGACGAAATTATGAAACAACATAAAGTTAACTTTCTAAAAGTTGTCCTTTATTTAGAATGGCTTACCAAGATGGTCGGGTTCGCATGTGTGTTGATTATAGAGACCTCAACAAAGCCAGCGATGGTCGGGTTCGCATGTGTGTTGATTATAGAGACCTCAACAAAGCCAGCCTAAAGGATGACTTCCCGTTTCCATATATAGATGTACTGGTTGACAATACCGTTGGGCACAAAATATTGTCATTTATGGACAGATTCTCAGGTTACAATCAAATCATAATGGCAGAGAAATATATGGAGAAAACATCCTTCATCACTCCGTGAGGAGTATTCTGTTACAGGGTAATGCCATTCGGGCTCAAGAACTCTGGAGCCACATATCAAAAGACGATGACAGCGTTGTTTCATGACCTCATGCACTAGGAAATCGAGGTCTATGTGGATGACATGATCACTAAATCAAAAGAGCCTGAAGAATATATTGCTTGCCTGAGAAAGCTATTCAACCGTTTGCAGAAATACAAGCTTTGCCTTAACCCCAGTAAGCGTGTCTTCGGTGTATCATCAAGGAAACTTCTTGGAAACATCATCAATCAGAGGGGAATTGAGGTGGATCCTAACAAGGCCAAAGCCATCATCGAGATGCCTCCTTCCACCACAGAAAAGGAAGTCTGAGGGTTGCTAGGGTTTTTGCAGTACATCAACCGCTTTATTGGCTAGCTTACACCGATTTATGAGCCAATCTTCAAAAACCTAAGAAAGAATGCACAGATCAATTGGAGTGAAGAGTGTCAAGAGGTTTTTGACAAAATCAAGCTACTCTTGGCAAGACCACATGTCTCGCCTTGCATTTCTTGTAATAATTTAAACAAATTAAATTACTGAAAAATTAAAGCTAAACAGAAATATCAAACTACTAGGAACCTATGTGTGCGGTTACGAGACTCCGATCTATGTACACCATGCTAAACCTTTTGCGTGCCTGCACTTGCAACCCAAAAACACAACGAAAACGCATGAGTGATAGAAGTCACCTAGCATGCACCCCAAGAAAAACAATGGGAAAACAAAATCGTAATTAATTTTCTTTTAAATTCATTTCGCAAACCATTTTCTTTGGAAACCTCAAAAATTAGGCCCACATAGGCCAAAACTACAACTGGGGTTCTACCAGCCCAAAACTATATGCAAAGGCCCTCAATAGCCCAAAACCACACATAGTGAGTCGGGAAGTCCGTCACCAAGCAACCAGACTCTGGTCACTGAGGAGCGACCATGGCATTCTACACTTCCACAGTGAAGCCATCCTGTGTAGGAGTGATCACCGTCCCGTGATTCTCCCTACCTGGAGAAGCCTCACAAAGCCGACCCCTCCCTGGGAAGATGCCTTGTCTCTCATGACGCTACCAACTAAGGGGCACGTGTCCCACCCTCACTGGCCACCACAGGGTACGCCTCCTCACGGCGTCCTCCACACACGGTGCTTAAGAGGGAGTGTCACACCCCCACACTCGACAACACCTGAGCCTTAGTGTTCACAGCGATAGCAGGAGTATCATACCTCCACGTCATGCCATAAGATACCTCAACCCTCGAACCCCAACCTTAACCTTGAGACGACAGTCAAGGAGTCTCATACCTCCAAGACCAGATGATCATCAAACTTAGGTATCTCGACCCCCGACCTCGACTAGGGAGACACGCCCGACCACTCGAGAATGTCATCACATTCTCTAGTCCTAACGATATGGTCCCACACTGTCACGATTCACACACAGAAAACCAGAAAAACCATTTTCCAAAATGGACCAACCATTTCTTTGAAAACCATTTTCAAAACCATTTTTATATCTTTGAAAACTCTTCCAAATCCTCGGCAAAATGGCGAATCAGGTGTCCCAAGAGACCACTACTAACAACCCACAATCCCATCTCAAAGGGACAATACAAATCAATCCGAGAAACCCACGGAAAGTCACTTTTTATAAACATATTTCGGCCTTAATTCGGCATGCCAAAAATGGGATTCGGTATGCCGAATACCCCTGGTTTGGTAGACTGATCTGGATCGATCGACCGAATTAGGCCAACGGTCAACACTCATGCCAAAATCAGTTTACCGAAAATGTTTCAGTCGATCGTAATCCATTTATTCGGTCGACCTTCCAAAATTGGACGATCGAATTTCGACCAGAGGACTAAACTGACAGAAAGACGGCATACCGAAATGGTTTCGGTATGCCGATTTCTACGAAAAACAGAAAATGGCCCAAACCTTATTATTCAAAATTGTCCAACTCGGACCGACGATCGGACCCCTGAGACCAACACCAAAAATCTTACATAAAACATAAGATGTAGAGCCTCGAGTCTACTCCAAATCCCAATAAACAAAACCAAAAACCATTCACCATTCATCAAGATATAAATTCACAAAGCTATAAGGGTCAAAACGACCCAAAACACAACCATTGTATTTGACACCCATAAATAACTCCATAAAGACTCATAAAATCACAATAAATTCTAGGAATGTAAATTTACCTAGATTTTATGCAATCCTATCAATTTATACCATTTTCATGCTCTCTATTCAAGGGTTGGAGTAGACTCCGGCGATCCTTCGGTCGACTCCGGCGATCCTCCGGTCGACTTCGGTAACCACGACCCTCGCCGGGACTCACACGACCATAGGGCACATCACTTGAGCTCCACACACCACCACAAGCCATTGCACGCCTCTACCTCCCATTCTCCCACTCTCAGGCCTTCTCTGTTCCTCACTTGCACCCACTGATGGAGACGGGACGGAGGAGTGAAGAAGAAGAAGAAGAAGGAGTGGGGGGGGGGGGGGGGGGGGG